>JAUEKU010179381.1:0-10460 GCA_032274805.1 Gypsophila paniculata | reverse complement strand
AAAAAAAACTTCCTCTTGTTGTGCGTTCATCACGTTCACCAAGAAACCATCGAATTGTCGAGTTACAATTCATCTCAAGGTTAGTTTTCGACGCGTTCTTCGATCTCTAATCAGATTGCTATTCTATAGGTCTTGAATAACAATCACCATTGTCAAATTATAGGTCTAGTTTGGCAAATATCCCGCTATTTCCATCACAAATTCACGCCAACTGCATCGATCAAGATCGGGTCGTACCTAGTACGTTCGGGTCTGATTTGTGTCATTGGTTCCGCTAATTCGCAAACACGTTTTTGCTACTCTGAAACGCATTAGAAGGGCTCTAGTAAGTCTAAGCTGACTAAAAGGGTGTATGTGCGATACCGCTTGGGTCTTACTATCCTAGGGTTCCGAGGGTTGCTGTTTGAGATCGTCTGTCGTCGAAGGCAGTCGTTCCGTAGCGCGAGGGTACCGAACACGAAGGTCAGGAGAAGAACCCGAAGAGACTGAAAAAGTAGTCTAGGTCTTAGTTTAGTCCATATTTTATTGTTTTATGAATAAAATAGAGATTTAATTACTAGTAACGTTTATCTTTGTAACCGTTTTTATTAATTGTGAATAATAAAAATACTTTTGATTTCAATTTGCCTCATCGTAACAATAAAACTAAACAAATTCACGCATTTACGATCGTTTGTCAACTACGGCTTGGAAAAAGATAGGAACTAGCGATTTGCTGGAGAAAACGCCAAAATTCTGGTGAGTTGGAACAAAAATCGCCAGGCTTCTTGCAATTTTTGCAGTAGTTCTTGATTGCTTTGTTCTGTCCACAACCGTTTTTTAGCTTTGGACGTTTTGCGATAGCGTGTCGTCGACCTTTTTAAGCTTCAGAAAAGAAGACTTATCGTTGCTCTTGACCTTTTTAAGCTTCAAGCACATATCGCTTTAGACCTTTTTAAGCTTCAAGTACATTGCAAACTTAAGGATAATATTTCATAAGTTAATCTAGGTTGGTTGGAAGGTGGAACTCTTGACCGTCGAGATCGGTGATCTTGGCTGCTCTGCCTGAATAAATTTCCTTAACTTGATAAACACCGTCCCAATTGGGTTTGAATTTGCCTCGTGGATCGACAGGTAGGGGTGCTCTCACTGATTTGAGAACCAGGTCTCCCACTTTGATGTTCCGTGATTTGATCTTTTTATTGAATGCCGTTGTAGTCTTGATTGATACATTTGGACAGTGCTGAGAGAATTGAGACGTTCGTCTAGCAACATGAGTTGCTTATATAGCTCTCGTGCCCATTCAGACTCGAGGATTTGGCTTTCCATCAAGATACGTAATGACAAAATTTATACTTCCACAGGTTGTACGGCTTCCATACCGTAGGTGAGGAATTGAAGTACGGCGTCAGGCCGGTTGGTGTGCGGATAGTGGTGCGATATCCCCAAAGAGCAAATGGTATTTTGTTTGGCCAGTCACGACAACTCTCGGTCATCTTTTCAAGTATGTAGCGATAGTTTTGTTTGCTGCTTCGACGACACCATTGGTTTGAGGTCGATAAGGTGTTGATTTGTGGTGTTGGATTTTGTATTTGGTTAGGAGTGGTTTGACCTCTCCTCGGAAGTCCGTGCCTTGATCGCCGATGATCTCATGCAGTATGTGATATCAACATATGATGTTGTTATGAATGAATTTAGCAACCTCTTTGGCACCCAAAGTACGGAAAGAAAAAGCTTCCGCCCATTTTGTGAAGTAGTCGACAGCCACATGGATAAAGCAATGACCTCCTGCTCCAATCGGAAAGATATTTTCGATTACGTCAATGCCCCATGTGGAGAACGGCCATGGCAAAGTCAGGTTGTATAGTGGTGACGGAGGTACATGTTGTACGTTGTCGAATATCTGATAGTTATAACAATGTTTGACATATCTGATACAATCAGCTTCCATGGTCGTCCAGTACCATTGTAGCCTTAGGATTTGTTTGCATAGAGCGCGGGCGTTCATGTGTGGCCCACAATCTCCATCATGTACTTGGCTGATGATTTCATGTCCCTTCTTATAGTCCACGCACGTGAGTAATGTACCCTATGTTGTCTTTTTAAGAAGTTGTCTTACTGCCCTTGTTGGTGTTAGGTAGGTATTCGTTTTGCGTTTTGTAGTCAAGGATGGCTTGGTACTAGGGTTCGGTTTGGGTTTCCTCCTCATCGATAGTGTTGATGTAAGAGGGCTTGCTTCTCCTCTCCACGACGATGGATAATGTATCCTTGTGAGCAGGGATGTTGATGATGGAGGATAGTTTAGCCAGTTCGTCGGCGAACTGATTTTCTTCGCTACGGAGATGTATAAATTTAATGTGATTGAATTTATGCATCATTTCTTGGACCTTGGCTTGGTACAGAGCTAGGTTCTCATTTATGATTTTGTAGGCTCCGGACACTTGGTTGATGATTAGGGAGGAATCACCGTATACTCGTAAGTTTTAGGTATTGAGTACAACTGCGGCTTGCAGTTCGTACATGCATGCTTCGTACTTGGAGGCATTGTTTGCCACATTGAAGTCTAGTTTGATAAACAAGGGTGTGTGGTTGCCATTGGGTGATATAAGCAGTAGGCCTACACCATAACCTCGATAGTTTGATGCTCCATCGAAGTGTAATTCCCATTAATCGTTTTGAAAACTATATATCCCGTTGTCTGGGAGTACGGTTGGGTCGATGACGGTTTCGTCTTGTATGGCATTTTCGACGAGAAAGTGAGAAACTGCGTTTCCTTTGATAGTTTTAAGTGGTAGGTACTTGTTGTCGTACTCTGATAGTAATAAGGTCCATTTGGCCATGCGTCCGTTTAGTATTGGCTTTTCAAAAAGGTATTTGATGGGGTCCATCGTCGAGTAAACATGAGTTGTGTGTGATAGCATATACTGTCTCAGCTTTTTGGTTGCCCAGACTAGCGCTAAGCAGCTTTTTTCCACGGGCGTGTAGTGGGTTTCGTAGCCTTGGAACTTTTTACTAATGCAGTAAATCGCTCGCTCTTTTCCGTTTAACGCTTGTGCTAACATAGCTCTCATGGCTGTGGGGGCGGTTGTTAGGTATAGGAATAGTGGTAAGTCCTTTTGTAGTGGCATCCGGACAAGTGGATTAGATAGTAAATTCTTGATTTTGTCAAAGGCACTTTGACATGCATCATCCCATTTGGTGTGTTCTTCCTTCTTGAGGTTTTTAAAGATAGACTCACATATCATCATTAGTTTGCTTATGAAACGTGATATATATTGGATTTGGCCTAGAAAACTCCTAATTTCGTCGATGTTCGTAGAAGGTTTCATTTCCATGATTACCTTGATTTTAGAAGGATCGCCTTCGATGCCCGACTTACCACGTGTCTTAGTAGTTTTCCAAACGTAACCCTGAAAGTGTAATTTTTTTAGGGTTAAGTCTCATCTTGTATTGTCGTATTCTTGTGAAGAATTTCTTGAGATTAGTGATGTGATCACCTTTCTCTTTGGACTTGACGATCATGTCGTCTACGTTAACCTCCATTTCTTTGTGCTCCATGTCGTGCAGCAGTGTAGTAGCGGTTTGTTGGTAAGTTGCTCAGGCGTTGATTAGATCGAATGGCATGACCGTGTAACAGTAAGTGCCCACTGCACGCTGTGATGAAGGTAGTTTTGGACATATCTTCCCTTGCCATCTTGATCTGGTTATAGCCTGGATACCCATCCATGAAGGATAGAACGGCGTGGTCTGCGGTGTTGTCAACAAGGACGTGGACTAGCCTTGTTTAGGTCTCGAAAATCGGCACACACTCGGATCTTGCCGTTTTTTCTTCAGGATGGGCACCATGTTTAAAACCCAATCGGAGTAATCGATTACCTGTATGAAACATGCTTGCAATTATTTTTCGATTTCTTCTTTAACCATGAGTGACCGCTCAGGTTTGGTTCGTCGAAGTTTTTGTTTAACCGGTTTGAATCCTAGCTTAATAGGGATTCAGTGTTCGGCTATGCTGCGATTGATACCGGACATATCTTTGTAGGACTAGGCGAATACGTCTTTGAACTCGGTGAGGACTTCAGCGAATTGGCGTTTCTTGGTTTCGTCTAAAGATGAACTAGTTGGAGCTCCCTAGGTTCGTCACGGTCCCTTCGATGATAGGATCCTGTTGAGGTTTGATTACGATATTTGCAATGTATTTTTATAATGAGTTGTTATTCATTTTAACAGCATCACAAGAATCATGAGAAGAACAGCGAGAAATGAAATAAGGCAAGATGTAATCAGAAATGTTCTTGTCATTGATATTCATAAAAACATCTCATGATTTTATTTTGTGCATAATAATAATTTAAAAGTAATTCAAACAAGATTTAAACTCATAACATACGAATTTCATTCATACTAACAAGCATGTTCTCAATTCTTATTCTATTTTATGAATGCTTTCTAAATGATATAAGAGACTTATAAAATAGTGTTGAAGGACTTATACGACATACTTTGAAAATAGGTATAAAATATATTAGGATCCTCCAAGAAAAATCTTTTTAAAACCCGTCTTTAAAATGCGAAATCGATTTGTAACCCTAGTGCAATGTCTCGGTTTTTATGGAGCAAAAACCAGAACTTTGTAAATTATTTTGGGAAATTTTATTTAAGCGAATTATCAGAATTTCTAAAGTGAAATGAGTGAGTGAAATGAGTAGTATTTATTGTAACACCCCAAGTTAATTAAAGATGTTCATGTAGTAGCTCAAGTGACGTAGTGCTTAAAAGGATTGAAAGTACTACTCAAACCAACAAGATGCATCTCCTTTTCTGGCGGCCCATGCATAAGAACTCTTCAGTTAAGCGAGCTTGCTGGAGAGCAATCTTAGGAGTGGGTGACCTCCTAGGAAGTTTTCCAGGATGCGCATAAGTGAGGCCAAAATACGCTGGAAAGGACTCGTGTTGGTCTATGGGCTATGTACACAGCCTGTCGAGCTACCGTGAGTGACATTTCTGGCCCTAGGTTTGGGCCGGGGTGTTACAAATGGTATCAGAGCAACCCTGCGACCGTGTGGAGATCCGGTCATGTGATTGGCCAGGACACACTTAGCGGGGGAGGATTCTGGGATACTATACTGCGGGTAGCTACCAGGCGCAACGAGGACGTTGCATTGTTTAAGTGGAGGTGATTGTAACACCCCAAGTTAATTAAAGAGGTTCATGTAGTAGCTCAAGTGACGTAATGCTTAAAAGGATTGAAAGTAGTATTCATACCAACAAGATGTATCTTCTTTTCTGGTGGCCCATGCATAAGAACTCTTCAGTTAAGCGAGTTTGCTAGAGAGCAATCTTAGGATGGGTGACCTCCTGGGAAATTTTTCAGGATGCGCATAAGTGAGGCCAAACGCTGGAAAGGACTCGTGTTGGTCTTCGGGCAATGTACACAGCCTGGCGAGCTACCGTGAGTGACATTTCCGGCCCTAGGTTTGGGCCGGTGTGTTACATTTATCGTCCAAAGCACCATCAATAAGGGGATTTATTTCCCTCTTCTTTGTTCTAAATTTAAATATTTTGAATAAAACTTTGAATATGATTTGTGGGAAAAATAATCAGAATTTATCATGGAAAATATTTGTGCCAAGAATTAAATATAAGATTGAAAAATGAGTTAAATAATAGTGTGTACTAACCGTGTGGTTAATAGAGTAATTTAGGATGATTTTGTCACTTGTTTTTATTAAAATGTTCATGGAATAAAAGCCTATAATAAATATGTTTGAAGTATACAAAATCAGATTTTATTAAATACAAAATGGTTTAATTAAAATAATGAACAAAATAATCAAAACAATTTATTGTTCATGTGTATCAAAGGTGTGAAAAAGCCATGCACAATAAATTTCTCTCTAATTTTTACTCAATGGTTCATAAAAAAACCTCTAATAAATATATATGAAATAAAATCCAAATTTATAATGTCAAAATAACTAATTAAATGTGTGAACAAATAATCAAAACATGTATGTACACTATTGTATAAAACGTGTGACTTACGATGTACAAATAATTGTTCTCTAATTTTTATCTTAGCTATTCCTTGAAAATATTTATTAGAAAAATATATTTGAGTAATTAAATAAATATAATTTCATATTATACATAAACACAAATAAGCATAAATCGACATTGCACATAGTCATGACTTAAATGAGCTCACTTGAGCTAACTATACTTTAATCTTACTAGTATAACTTTAGTTTTTCTAAAAATCAACATTCTAAGAATATTGTTTCTCTAAAATGGTCTTACTTTAGATAGACTTACTATAAATAGTAACTACTATAAATAGACTTTAAGGCATTTGGTACCTATCGTTGTGTCTTAATGTCTAATACACGAATCTTAAAAATTAGGGCACGTCTATACCCCTTTTCTAAGGCTGTGAAACCAAAGACGGGTTCGAAGTGAAGGTACTTTTTGAAGAAAAATCATTTATGTTAGATTATCTCTTTTAGAAAATCTTACGTTAAAAACGCAACCACTACTGGCCAAAAAATGGTTCGGTTTAATCGATGCTCGAATTGACTCACTGCGTACATACACGAAAGCAAACGAGACAAAAAGTGCAATGTAAATCGTTAGGTGCTCTGGCGATCTGGAAAGTCGCTAGAGCCACTGGCGATTATAGTGTAAATCGCCAGGTCTCTAGCATTTTCCAGACAGACCAGAATGGTTGAAAATCCTTAGATTTGCATATTGAATGTTTAACGAAAGTCGATACAGTTAATGTCGAATTCATATTTAGTCGTGTATGCAAGATGTCGAGAGTTTGCTTTAAATTCATTAAAAGTTGATGTCAATTATTCATTTTAATGAGTCGTTTGTTTAAGTGCAACATTGACGGGGTCGACGGATTAGGAATCCGCGTTATAATGTCCATTATGAAAGGTTGTCACGATGTCAATGTTGGGGCGGATTAATGTAACCCTAAAATTCTAAGAATAAGTCATATATAAGAAAAGGATGCTACCTTTTCTAAATCGAAACCGAAAATCAATTAAAAGGACAAGTTTATGTGAATTTGAGAGAGTTTTGTGAGAGAAAGGTTGTTCACGTTTTTCGTTTAGGGTTTCGGAGGATGAATTATGTTTTGAGCGTCCAGGGTTGGCTCGTATTTGTAGTCAAAAGATGGGAGGATGAAGGGTAATCACCAGAGATCTGGCGTTTTGGTCCAAAACGCCAGAGCTCTGCCGATTTCAGGGCCAGGGCCAGAATTTTTTTGCGCGAGGATTCTATTCCTTTATTCGCGCGAATAAGATAAAACTCATAATCCCTTGCGTTAAGAAAACGCGTTCGGGATATTTTGAGGTGATAAGGGTTTTTATCCCTTTTTGTGAGATAGAATTGAGTTTTGATTTAGGGTTTTTGATGTGGGCCCAATTGGCTTGGGCTTGGGTTTCGAGCTTCGGGCCGAATTTCTGACAAATGCTATTTAGTGAGAAATGTTGTTTTAAAACCAGAAATGTGTTTGTTTTTATGTTTGAGTTACTGAAAGTCCGTTTTTTATCAACGGGCCGATCGACTCGGGATTTGGGTTTTGGGCCCAATAATTGACTTGGGCCCAAATAACTCGTTATTTTAAACTAAACTAAGACATGAAATCGGTTTGAGTAAACGAAACTCCGAAAGTTGGGTTTTGGGCATTAGGCCCAAAATTTAGGAGTTAGGATGTTATTGGTTTTGGCCATTTTTTGTAAATGGGCTTTTGTTTTGTAGTTGGTCTGTTTTTGTAGCTGAAAACGAACTCAATGAAAATAAAAATAATGTTTGACTCGCAATTATTTGACTTTTACCTTTTCGACAATTCTAACCGACAATGTTATGTTAAAACATGCTAAGTTTGATTCGTTATTGGGTTAGTTTTTCAGAGATACGGATACAGATATCTACAGAACTACTCATTTGTTTGTCCTCTCATAAGCAAAAAGAAAGAGCTTAAGTAACTAATGCACATGAACAAAAATTTAGTTCGTGCGCTGAAAAACAAAGTTGTCTCAACTTGGGAAGAACACAAATGTGATGACACACTTATTTTCAAATTTGCAGTGTCGCAAATGGGCTACATAACTTTCTCATGAACACTTAGATTCTGGTTGTCAAAAGAATACCAATTCTTAATTAAAAAGTGTGCGAAATGACACAAACCACTCGTCACCGTATTAAAAAGCCGTAGTGTCCACTAATACTCTATTTCCATATTTAGGTGAGTTTTGCGACTATTAGGATGATATAGTGTGCTTATTCGGCTCATGAACTAATCACGCCGAATGAACTACTTATTATCATACTCATCCAACCAAATAAATTTTAAGTCACATATCATAACACATACAACATGTAACGATTCGGTGGTATGGACTAACACACTAGTCTAAACACTTTAAACTCAAAACACAAAATCTTGTATTTGAAGTTAAACCAAATATGACTTTTACACTTATTTCACATATTCTTGGATATGAAATATGTCATAAATATATTTAATTTGGCCAACATGCATACAAAATAACCTAAGCATGTATCAATAACACTTTGGAACAAAAAAAGGTATTATAAATTAAAGAATTTATTAGTAACTCCCACCTTTTCTATATCACCTTTTAAAAACTCTCACCTTTCCTAATTTTTTTTCAAAACTCCCACCTTTTGTAAATAAATCTTTCAAAACTCCCTCCAAAATCTCACTTTTACCAAAATTAGACATTATTTTTACTCATGAAAATGATAAATTCTCATTTATTTTTTTTCATATTTTGACTTTTGCTGGTAGGGAAAAGTACATTCGTCATGGATATATATAGAAAAATAATTCCTTAATTTTTGCAAAAAAAATTGCATTTTGATGGGATTTATTAAGAAAATCCTTATAAAAGGTGGGAGTTTTGAAGAAAAATTAGAAAAGGTAAGAGTTGTTAAAATAGTGGTTATAAAAGTTGGGAGTAATCGAATGACCCTAAATTAAAATCTCAACATTTTACTCACTTAGTAGACTAAAAGTCTAAATTATAATAATAAACGAAATTATTTTCGCATTTGAAAATACTGTATTTTCATTTGTTAGTGGTAAACAAATCAGCACTAAACATTTGTCATCCGCAAGTGCAACTATTGGATTTTAGGCACGTCTCTAATTAGATTACTAATATCTCTTTCTTTATGTCATAAGTTCAAAAATTTTGCTTCGCTCATAATCATCAAAAACGACACAAACTAAAAAAATGAAATCAACTCAAAACATATCAAAAAGAAACAAAATCATTTAACCCATAAAAGTAGCAAAACAAATTAGTACTCGCATATGCCAATATTACTTAATTATTGACTGCATTTGCAAGAATATATGTGCATGAACACTTTGAATTAAGAGTTCAATCATACGGAGTAACATATACGTGAACTCTTACAGTTTTATGCAAAATTCCATGTGAACGACTTGTAATCACTGAGCTTCACAAGTTTTCTGTAAAACTAATATACATACGTGAGTATATCACTAAGACATATTCATTTTAATAGAATAAACTTACTGTAACAAATATCACTTACATATAAAATTGTAGATATCCGTATCCGTATCCCCTGAACAAAGCCCTATGATGAATCGGACTAAAATGCGATTAATGATAGTTTATTAAAGTTTATCGGGCTCTAATTAATCGTTTAAATGTAAAATAAAATTGGATTGATTGATTTTAATAGTTTATTGGACTCAAAAACACAACTTTGACCCAAACTACAAAACAAACCATCAAACCACTAAACTCGGCCCAAACCAACCTCGGCCCAAGTCAAACCCGAGTCAAATCCAAAAGTTAAACCCAAGTCAAAACCTCAAACATATCTCACGTTCAAACCCTAAAGCGGCCGTAAGAATAATATCACAAAATCTGGTCAACGCGGAAATGACGAAAGATTTTATCGTGAAATTTTTCCAAGCCGAGGTTAGGGAGTCCCCAGAGCTCTAGCGATCCCCTCCCTGGGTCGCCAGTGCATTGGCTCCTCAGGTCACTTTTCCGACTTTTTCTGTATAAATACCGAATGACTCCCGACTCATTCAATAACTTTTCTCAGCCGAAAAATCCTCAAAAACTCTCAAATCTCTCTCAAAACTCTCTTAAAGTTCATGTTTTTAGTTCAATTTTGAAAATTCAATTCATCCTTCCATCCTTCCAAACAAGGTAAGCAAGGTAGACTTTCTATCTCTCAATCTCAAAAGGCAGTGCCTTCTTCTCTCGGGTATTGACCCTCTTCTATCCCATATCTCTCTAGACTTATGTCTGCATAAGGTGTAACACCCCGTGTTAATTTAACGCAATTTAATAATAAAAATTAATTTCTTAATTTAAAATCAATTAATTTCTTCCTTTCACTTCGTATTTAAAACGCGACTGAAAATTTTTCGCGAATTAAATACCGTCTTCTCTTTTCAAAAA
>JAUEKU010179370.1:0-10461 GCA_032274805.1 Gypsophila paniculata | reverse complement strand
CCCGGTTTACCACATGTTTTGTCGGCACGCAGCGAACTCTCAATGATAGCTTACGGGTTTGGTTCACTCTTTGCCCTCCGGTCCCAGTTTTTGGCACGACCGTTTAGAGGACCTTATGTTTAGGTCAACTCATAAGGACATCGAAGTGGCCACCATCATCATTTAACCATAACAACTTCAAGGCAAGGAACAAAATTAATAATATTGAGCAAGGGTGCTTTTATTGGAGTAATATAATAAGACAAGTGTTTTTGTTTTTTTTTTTTTTATAGGATTAGGAGATAGTAGTAACCGAGTCTAAATAGTCACCTCGGGACACAAAGCTAAGGCCTCTTCACTAAACGGGGGTGATGAGATGGAGTAATCGCACACCCTCAAGCGACTTATACTAAGAGTTTAAGTGACTTACATTAAAGTGATGCAATAATAAGTAGTTCTAGCCATTGTCATCATCCAAGTCACGAACTAGAAAGTTAACTATGCAACAAAGACGACAAAACCGTTTTTTTTATTATTATTATTTTTTTTTTTTTATTATTTTTTTTGAAATAAAAATGAAGAAAAACGTATGTACAAAGTTTGGATTTTTGGGAAAAACAAGTCAAAACAACCAAGGATCAATAGCTCAATCAAACAAATCCATCATCAAAAATCTCTCCTTCAACGATAATCAAGCAAGCTAAGCATCATGTGGGCTACAATCCTCCATCCTCAATTTCTACACCTCACGCCAACACAACGCAAAGTCAACACGCACTCAAACAAAGCAACAACAACTAAGATATACAAATCACACAAACAAATAACACACCACACCACAACATACTACTCCTAAAGAGGCCTACACGTTCTCCCTAAAGGACACCCCCCCACACTAATCTAAGCACCGTCCCGGTGCTCATGAGCTAGTAAGAAGGATCACCCGAAGGTGGTGGTGGGTAGTCATAAGGGTGATAGGGAGGGGGCGGATAAGCGGCCCCGTGCGGCAAAGGAGGGTAATGGGCCGGATGGTAGGGGTCATAATCATCCGGCGCTCGATAGTAAGGCTCATTGGGGTCGTACCCCGGTGGTGCATAACCCATGACATTAGTGAACATTGGGTTTAGGTAGTTAGAGTTTTGAAGATTTAATTGTTGCATTTGAGTGGCCAAATCCATTTGACCTTGCCGCAAGGAAGTGATGCTATGGCTATGCTCGGCCAAGGTTTGGTTGGCGGTGTGGAATAAGCGTTGGTTTTCAAGCACCATGCGGTTTGTATCCGCCATCATACGTTCATTTTGTTCAACAAGGGTGCGGGTGTGGCGGGCATACTCATGAGTCTCTCGGATGAGGCCTTGAGTCTCACGAGTGTATTGCCGTGTTTCATTCATAAACTCCATCATGGAGTGCCGCCACTCATCGTGTTGTGAGACGGTGGCGCCATGAGAGATTTGGGAGGACGAAGGTTGGGGAGTGGGGTCATGGGAGGGGCCCTCCGCTTGGCGGGGGCGCTTATGAGCACGGAGTGCATCATCTCCGGGGAGGGGGTCTTCAAATAGAACATCATTTTGTTCCGGGTCAAATGAGTATCGGACCCACATATTATCTTGCTTAACCATCTCACCCTCCCCAAAAGGCATAGCTATGTTCAAAGGATCAGATAAAGTGGTACGGGAGGGGTGGGGGAGAATCAATCGCCTAGTGGGCGATAAATCATAGTGAAGAATGCCCGACACCCTATGTAGCCACTGAAGGTAAGTGACATCTATCCAAATATCAGTGCAGTAAGGAGTGAATTGGTCTAGATTAAGACCCATATTCCTGGCCAAGAGCGACACGATACCCCCACAACTAATACGAGCGGCAGGCTTGGGGTTGTGATGCTCTAAATGGTAGAGCAAGGCCGAAGGAAGATCAAGATATGGGTCTAACCGGTCGAGGGCGTCCTGAAGGATCCTAATAGCGGCGGCGCTACAAATTTGGTGTGTCTCGGAGGAGGGGAACAAGGAATTCGCAAGCATACGAGCGAAATACCGAAGGGTTGGGTTACGAATGTGGGCGCTCTTTTCCTTCCCCCCCGCAAAATGAGTCTCAAGGCGCGTAATGCGGCGCCAAAAGTCATCACGCTCAGCCGCATCTAGGGCCCTTTGACTCGGTTTAAGGGACCCTCCTCTAGTAGTGGGTAATCCTAAATAGTCTCCAAATTCCTGGGTGGTCATGGAGAATCGAGTCCCTAATAATTGGAAGTCAACAATAACGGGTGACTCATCCCATGTCACCGACAAAGAAGCAAGGAATTCACAAGTTAAAGGAACGTAGGAATACTCACTAGCACTAAAGAAACGAGTAAGGCCAACTCTAGTACACAATTCACCCACTTCTTCATAAATTCCCATTGCTCTCATTGTCCCCTCATGAGGCCATTTAGTGCTTTCAAATTTCATTTTAGACAAAGCCTTGTATTTCTTAGTCTCATTATTATTAGCAAATTTAACCTCATAGCTATGACTAGGGCTTTGAAAAGAATGAGCATTAGAGGAAGAAGAAGCTTGCTTACCCTTTTTGTTGGCCAAGTCTTTCAATCTCCGAGTTGCCATAGTCTTGTTCCTTGAATTTGGTCCTTAAGCCCCCAAAATGATGAATTTTGCCCAAAAATCGACACCCAAAATCTTGTGTACTTCAAAAACCACGAATGTAGGCCCGGTCCTTCGTTCCTTGAAGTTCCTCGGTGGGTTTGAAGTGAATTTGGAAGTATTAGAAGTGTGGGGCGATTTGTAGAGATTTCGGAGTGTGAGGAAACTCGACGAAATTGGCACACAAATGTAGATCGGGGAGAAAGGAAGAGTTTTGTGTAATTTTTGTGGAGGTTTGATGAGAAATGAGGGGTGAAAATGGAGAAAGGAGTAGTGTTTTAATGGAGGTTTTGGGGTTTTGGGTGTTGGGGAAGGAGGGTTTGAAATAAAGGGAAATAGATCGACTTCTCGATGTTATGAAATGGGATCCGTTGCATGATCTATTGTCTGGTTATGGACGTGTTTTCTTACCACGCGAAAGGTTGTATTTCCTAGATGTGTATGATGAGGTTTCAATGGAAGATGAGTTAGCATTCCAACGTCGACAAGATGAACCGACCTACTACTATTTGAATTCATCTGATGAATCAGAGCCATAGTTTAAAGTAAGTACATCCAAGGTAGATGAGTTAGAATATGAATGCTTTGTATTGTTTTATGTTGTTTGAGTTTGTTTGTGAATGGTGTGGCGATGCGTGCTGTTTTATTTTTGGGGTAAGGTTGGAACAGCAACTTTCGTTGGGTTGGACAATATTTCAGAGTTTTTTTGTGCATGTTGTGTTATCATAAAGTGTCTTTATTTGTGTTTTTAATCTTGTAAAATTTTGAATACTCATTAATTGTAGATTTGTATTTCTAATTGATTATATTGTGTTTATAGATGAAGTCAAGTTATGGGTACATATGATTTTGGTTTTTATTTTTGTGGTTGGATAGGCTCTTCCACTAAACTGTCATTCTGATTGTATGATTTCTGCTGTTCAGGGCAAGTTCGACAAGATGAGTGCTGATACTGCTGTGGCATTGCAGATCATGTGACCGCGGTGTTTATTTGATTGAATTTGTATTTGAAGCGGTTGGTTTTTAGGCATGTATATATGTTTGTACTCTATGATGTAATCTAAGAAGCAGTTGTATCTGCGTACAATATTGTGTTAATGTAATATCTTTGCTTTGTGAGTTGTTCCTTTTTTTAGGGTGAATACGGATCGCCATAATATGGCTATTCTTGGCAGCATTTCTTTTTATCCGGCCCCCCCTTTTTTCCTTTGCTCTCTGTTCTAGGGTAAACAGTATTAACAACTATTTCCTATGGGTGTAGGTTTTCGTATACATAAAAGCAAACTGTTTTTAGATTCGACAATTAGAATAGTGTAAGCAGAAATCAGCTGGCAGCATCAGGGTGAGACTGCGTCTTTTGCTCAGTTGTAGCTAATGCTTCTCCACCAACCAGGCCAGCAGCATGCTGACCTACGGTTCTATGCTCCGAGGTTGTATTTTCATTCTTTTTTGACTGTTCCGGGCTGAACACCTCTTCAATATCCTCTGCATGTTGAGGATACTCTTTTTTCAAGGTGGCTAGTTGCTCAGCAAGGATGTATGTGTCTTTGTCTTTGACAATGTCTTTCAGCATGGATACTCTACCTAGGAACATGCTGAATTTTGCATCAGCTTTGTTTCCTGCAAGTTGCATTTCCAGCTCCTGTATCTTGTTGTGCATTTTGTGTTTTTCTTCTTCAGCAGCAGCTAGTTTCTTCTCCACAGCGGCCTTTTCTCCCTGCACATTGTTCAACTGGTCCTCGGCTGCCAATAATGAGTCTTGCTTTTGTTTGAAGTTTGTCTGTAGCGTGTTTTTTTCTTTACGTAGGGAAGCATTCTCGTTTTCGAGTTGGACTCGTTCCCTGGTGGTTCGATAGACAATGCAGGTGAGGTACGTTACCTGTTTAGTGAGCTGCGTAGACAGTTGATGGTTTGAATATGAAGAAACTATGTTCTAAAGTAGTGACATCGATAGCGGTTAAGATTGGTATGTCACGTACATGAGTAGCAGCTCCCACCACCTCCATTGCCTTTGTGATGCTGTTGGTTTCGGTGCAGGAGTCGAATTGGGATTCCATTTTCCGGACCTTCTCTTGTTCCACGCTCTGCAGGTTAATAGGACTGAATGGGTTGTTGGTTTCTTGGCTAGCAGGCCCTTCAACTGTATGCATTTTGCGCTTTTTGCTCTGGTATTGTTTTGGGGGTGATCAATGGTGTCATTTAGTTGCAGGATATATTATTTAGTTCGATTTCTTAGTGCTGTTGGGTTGGGCAATGCTTTGGAGTTGTTTTGTGCATGTTGTGTTATCATAAGGTTTGTTTATCTACGTTTTTAATCTTCTAAAAATTTGAACAGTTATTGATTGTCGATTTGTATTTCCGATTGATGGTTATGTGGCAAGCAAAACCCCAGGAATTTGCATGGAGAGGATGTAAGTTGTCGTGTAGTCTTTGTAGCTGGCAATATATAGTTGATTATATTGTGTTTATAGCGCCGTGTGTATAGTTATCGTAGCTAATAGTTTGTTACATTTTAGGCTGTTGATGAAGTCGTGCTATGGGTACACATGAGGTTGGTTTTCATGTTTGTGGTTGGATAGCCTTTTTCACTTAATTGCCATTCTTATTGCATGATTTCTGTTATCCATGGCAAGTTGGTGAAGATGACTGCTGATAGTGCTGTGGCAATGCAGATTGTGTGACCGCGGTGTTTATCCGATTGAATTTGTATTCGAAGTGGTTAGTTTTTAGGCTTATATGCATGTCTGTCCTTTATGATGTAATCTAAGAAGTTGTTGTATCTGTGTACAATATTCTGTTAATGCAATATCATTGCTTTGGAGTTGATAAATTTTTTGTGTGAATACGAATTGCCATACCATGGTTATTCTTGACAGTATTTCTTATATATAATTCTATGAACAGCTTAACAGCTTTTTTCTTTGGGTGTAGGTTTTCATATATATAATTCTATGAACATGATTTAGATTTAGGTAAGAATAGAGTTGTATAGGTTGTGTAAATACTGTAATTATAAAACACACCACAGAATACAAGGTTACGTGGAATACTGTAATTATATTCAGCATGTTAGTAGTTCTTGGCGCGTAATTGGAACCACTCCTTTTATTTATTTAACAGGCTATGAGTTCTTCAGTGTGTAAATTCAGAGTGTTATTAAGCACACCAAGAAAAACATCATCGTTTTTGAGAGGGCATTGTAATTTTAGTTACAAAACATAAAGTCAATCTGTTTTCAGATCTGAGAATTAGAATAGTGTAAGCAGAAATCAGTGGGCAGCATCAAGTTGAGAATGCGCCTGTTGCTCAGTTGTAGCTAATGCTCCTTCAGCAACCAGGCCAGCAGCATGCTGGCCTACGGTTGTATGCTTCCAAGTTGTATTTTCGGTGTCTTTTGACTGCTCCGGGCAGAACACCTCTTCAATATCCTCTGCATGGTGAGGATATTCTTTTCTCAAGGTGGCTAGTTGCTCAGCAAGGACGTATGTGGTTTTGTCTTTTACAATGTCTTTCAGCATGGATACTCTACCTAGGAATATGCTGAATTTTGCATCAGCTCTGTTTTGTGCAAGTTGCATTTCCAGCTCTTGTATCTTGTTGTGCATCTTTTTTTGTTCTTCTTCAGCAGCAGCTAGTTTCTTCTCCACAGCTGCATTTTCTCTACGTTAATCGTTATACTTGTCCTCGGCTACAAACAATGAGTCTTGTTTTTGTTTTAAGCTCGCCTGTAGCGTGCTCTTTTCTTTACATAGGGCAGCATTCTCGTTTTCAAGCTGGACTCGTGCGCTGCTAGTTCGACAGACAATGGAGCTGAGGTACGTTACTTGTTTAGCAAGCTGCATAGACAGTTGGTGGTTAGAATATGAAGATAATACGTTCTAAAGTAGTGAAATGGATAGGGGGTAAGATTGGTATGTCACTTACCTGAGTAGCAGTCCCCACCACCTCCATTGCCCTTGCGATGCTGTTGGTTTCGTTGCAGGAGTCGAAGCGGGATTCCATTTTTAGGACCTTCTCTTGTCCCACGCTCTGCAGGTTTATAGGGCTGAATGGATTGTTGGTTTCTTGGCCACCAGACCCTTCAACTGTATGCAATTTGCGCTTTTTGGTCTGGTATTGTTTGGGGGGTGGTGGTCCTGTTGGGATCTCCATATAGCTATTGTAGCTGGCCTTACTTGTTTTTTCTCTGATATTTTTCAGAATAGCGGCTGCTCCAATTTTTCTGCTGCTAGTGACACTGGTAGTTGGGTCATGGATGTCTGGATCTGTTGCAAGTAGGATTGTAACTCTAATTAGCTTGTTAAATGTATAATGTGGGAGGGTTTGTACTGTGCGGTGTCTACAAGTTCTTTACCTGTTGAGGTTGTAGCAGTATTGATCATGCTGTCTCCGATTTTCTGTATTTCAGTTTCCTTTTCTTGGGTTTCCTTATTAGGAGATGTATTAGATGGCGGGCTGTATAGAGCTATTTTTTGCATAACCGCTACTGGTGTGTTCTGCGGTGTAGCAGTGGGTTGAACTTGGGCGGTGGCGATGTTGGTTGTTGTTGTTGCTGTTGTTGTTGCTGCTGTTGTTGATGTTGACGCTGTAGTTATTGCTGCTGTTGCTGTAGTTGTTGCTGGTGTTGTTGTTGTTGCTGTTGTTGGTTCTGGTGCTGGTGCTGTTGTTGGTGCTGCCGTTGTTATTGTTGTTGTCGGTGCTGTTTTTTTAGGTAGAGGAGTAGATGTTGCTGTATCATCAGTGTTGTGTTGGACTCTGTGGACTCTGCTTTTTTTAGACCCGTGGGAAAGAGCACCTGCAGAAGTGCTCTTGTGGGCTGTAGCGGACTCAATAAAAGCTTCTCTAGCATTGAATGGCGACAAACAGGCAGGCCATTCTCTTTTCTCTTTGGGTATAGCGAGGAATTTTTGTATTCTTTCGTTGGGGTCCATGAAGGCGGCGCCCCAGTCTGCAGTAGCTGTAGATAGTTTCGTGTAAATTTGGCAAGTAGGATATCCCGTAGTGGAGTGCTGCAGATATGTTATTTTATTTCTAAAATATTTGAAAACTGTCAAAAAGCAAAGAATTTACTTTCAAAGTTTTTTCCAGCGACACTGAATGCCCGAGCTTGCAGGTCCTAGAGTTGCGAGTTTTACAAAAAAGTATTTGGCTTTCCAGTTTTTTTCATCATTTAACGTTTGCCCCACCGAAACAAGAGTGTAAGCTGGGTTTCTCACTCTGAAGTGAACCCTCCCAGGGACTGGCTTTTGCTAAGATACATCGATTTTAGGTCTGAGACTTTGAGCGGAGCTTCATAGGTTTTGCCCAATTCCTCGATACCCTGGATTAATTTCCACGCTGCCGGCATCAGTTGGGCTGGTGAGATGCTTAAGAATTTCACTACGGCATGACTTAGGGGAGATAACGGGATGGTCATTCCAAAACGGAACAAGTACTCATAAACACAGAGCCATCCGTCGCAATGCCAGTCAGCTCTTATTGGGCTGTTGGTGGGCGGAATAAAGTATTCAGCAGTAGAAGGCAATAATCCTTGTTTTTTTAAATACTCTGGGTATGCAGGGCTGGTGGTGGAGGCAATGTTATCAGAAAGGGAATCAGTATTTTTGAAAATCAGATTACCTATTTGGGCTGAATTGATAGTAGGGTTGTTCTCAATCGCAGGAGGGATGGCGTTAGTTTCTGTTTCTTCGATGCTATCTCCCGTGCTTGTTGACTTCTCGAACTCATGAATAACATTATCTATTTCGACCATGATTGGTAGAGCGCTGCAGAGTCGTTTTGCCGAGGTTTTTTTTCGCATGGAGGGATTTTATGAGAGAGAAAAAGGTGTACAGTTGATGGTGGAAGTTGACGGCTATTTTGAAGTTGTACAGTGTAGGGTTGGTTTAGTTCGGGTAGTCTAAACGATACTTTTATTATTATATATTATTGCTTGGGAAAATCAAGAAGCTATTGTGGTCATGAATACACGTTGTTTTATTGTTATGTCAAATCTAGTTTCTGATTAGATGTGCATTCTTTCTTAACTGTTGGTTCCTTTACGTAACTTTGGGATATTATAGTTAAGGACCCAAACTTGGGTCTGCTGCTTGCCTCCTCCTGATTCTCTAAATTTTGTTAAATTAAATTGTTGCGTTTACCTTTGTTGACACTTGGTTGAAATCATTGTTGTATACAAGGAGATGCTTACACCTGTTATTATTATTTTTGTTTAAATCGTATGGTGCACACTTTACTAAGTTAATATTTATGACACTCTTGTTATATAGTTTAGCATTTTTCCATGTTATAGATAGGGTCATGTAGTCGATATAGCTTTAAGATGCTATCTTATTTAATGAATTAATGGTATCTAACTATTTTGGATTTGTTAGTTTCACGTTCAATAATAATTCGTTGTTAACAATTGTAGCTTGTAGCATAGTTATCATTGAACCCTTTTTAAAAAATGATGTTATGAACATAAAGCCTAAATAGTGAGGATGAGCTTATTTGGATAAGATATAGATCATACTTCGTATATGGTATTGGTATTTATAAGTCAATTCAATTTCTATAGGCCTGCTGAATTACCTATTACTTTATTTGAGGATGGTAAGATGTAGCATAGATAAGGTTTTGACTGTGTAAAATGAACGTTTGTTTATTCGGTTGTATTTTACGGTTGTCTTGTGTATATTTTGTCATCATGGGATTTTTTTTGAATTGTCTTACCGAGTTTATTATTAATATTTTTTTAAAAAAATTTTAAGTAATCGATAACAAAAGATATGAACCAAAGAAAACGTTCATTGACATACGTGTAAAAGGTAAATATCCCGGAAACGGAGAAAGTAGTTGCTTATATTGCATTTATAGTGGCAAGCATATAGTTATGATAGGTAACAAACTGCTACAATTTAAGTAGCTGGTTAGACTAAGAAAAAGAAAGGCCATACAAAGACCAGCTAGTTGCCTAATGCATAGCTAGTTTAAATAAACTTCAGCATCATAGCTGGTCAGCAGATGTTTTAATAGAGATGGTGGACTTCACGCAATGTCTCTAGGATGACTGTGTAGATATCTTCTGCAGCATCAGGCCAGTTGGTTGGGTCGTTTTCCCAGTGTAGTGGATTTGTGTCGAGTATGTGGTGGCCACCGGTGAGGGGGAACAGTAGTTCATTATCATCCTCAGTTGCTACCCATAAATAAGGGCCTACTCTGGGCCTGTCTTCTCTAAATTTGATTTTGTTGGCATTATGATTGTCGAACTTTGCTTCCAACATGTGAGCTTGTGTGTAACACTCACGCAAAGGACCTTTGTTAAACTCGATGATTGCGTATCCTGCATAAGCTCCGTCGCTGGTAAGGGTTGAACGAATGGTAGTCGCACATTCCATGCCTATTAGTTGTAGCTCCCTGAGTATCCATGTCACTGGATATTTTTGGAATGTCTTTCCATTAGCATCCCGTTCGATGGGAAGATTATGTAGGATACACGTTGCAGGCCAGACATAGCGACATTCTGTTTGAGGTTCGTCTATTTCCATATCGCTATCGCAAGATGTTATGGTAGACTTTACTGCGGTGCTAGAATCTGACGACATGCCTGCAGAAGTGGCTGAATTCGAGAGTTCCAGGTGTGATTTATAGGGAGATGGACATTTGTTTGTAAGTTTTATTTCTGATATCAGAGGATGTGGTGCTTTGGTTGGAAGAGAAACGAGTATTTATTCGGAGTTGTTAAAGGTGTAGAACCTTTTGGTATATAATAATGGGTTTTTTGTCAGATAGCACCTAAAGTTTAGGTCACTTTGTGAAGCACCACCTAACATTTTTTTTTTTGGATTTTCCCACCTTAGTTTTCCAA
>JAUEKU010179359.1:0-10462 GCA_032274805.1 Gypsophila paniculata | reverse complement strand
GATCAAAACTCGTGACTACGAGTTCCGAATACGACAATTTTTTTTTTAACTCGTAGATCTTGACAAGATCTTCGATTTGAAAAAAAAAAGAATCTTCATATTCGGAACTCGTAGTCACGAGTTTTAATCGGTTAAAGTTTTTTACTAAACAAACTTTGACTGACCATATCTTCTGCCACGAGTTCCGAATATAGAAATTTTTTTTTAAATCAAAGATCTTGTCAAGATCTACTATTTAGAAAAAAAATGTTTGATAATTTCTAAACTCGTTGATGCAAGTTAATTATATGCAGTTAAATTTTTTCCGCTAAAAATAAGTATATTATGGGCAAAATTAAAAATCTCAAAGATATCGTGGGAATTATTCTTAACTAAAAGTATCCTTAGGGGTGTGGTCTAGTGGTTTCCCTTGGAATACCACAACCAATGGGGCTCAAGTTCGAGCCCCTCCGGGAGCAATCCTGTGGGGTAATACGGTCTGAGACTTTGTATGCTAGACTTCGAGTCTGTCTCCCTGATAAAAAGGGATAGGTTTACAGTGTGCGTGGTTTGCAGGCTATTGCGCATACTCGGGCACCAAATTAATTGGTAAAAAGGGAAAGGTTCCCAGAGCGCACCAAATTAATTGGTAGCGACTGCGGGTTCCACGATTGTAAAAAAAAGTATCCTTAACACTAAAATGTTTCGGACGTCCTTGAACTAAACCAACGTTCCGCAAGCTAAATTCTGACCTACAAATACGATAAAGTCCACTTGACATACAAGGATACAACTCTCCGTACCGTGAAGTATATGGAAATGCGTCATGGGACAAAAGTACATGCTTACAGCCCGACATCAATTGAGTTAGATTTGATGTTGAAAGCAATGACTTATAAAAACCAAAAATCAAGGAGTAAGATTGTTGGAAAATGTTACTCCATCCTTAATTTCTTTAATTTTCTTCCCACTCGTGATTACGCGATCTTCAAGATGGCACTTTGACCACTTTTTTTGACATTTATATATTATTTATTTTAGATAAAAATAACATTTTGTAAAAGACTTTTGAACGACGAATATAAATATGTAAACGTTATATGTCAATATTTTATAATTTTTGCCATAATCGTGGTCAAACTTTTTAAAGTTTGACCTCTAAAAGTGAAGTGGGAAGAAAATAGTAAGAAGGAGGGAGTATAAAGTTTGTATCTTTGAGTTACATAATAGTTGTTGTTGTTGTTATACATTTGATTTGAAAAGCATGAATTAGTTTTGTGACCGGGTTTTGTTTGGTTTGAGCTTTCTAAACACAAATCTAACACGAATAACCTGTTTATAGTATTAAGTTATTAACCCCAAATTATTTTAATCTTTTGTCAACACAAAAACACGACTTGAACCCGTCACAAAATTAACTGGTTTTGGTTGACGCTTGATGACTCATTTATGTAAGTGATTAAACACAAACATGGCACAATTGGGTTTGGGTTGAAGTGTTAGTTACCCGTTTACATGTGACACACTCACAACATGACCTGTTTGCTGGTCGACAATAAATGTACCACGGAGTGTAAGATATGATGATGGTGTGATTCCTGTTTGATTGAAGGCATGCTTCAGCATGTGTTTCATTGATCACTTTTAGATGACATATTGATAGGTGATTTGGTTTTCATGACTTGTTCGTCTATAATGTTATGCCTATTTCTTTGGACCCCATGACATCGTCTATAATGTTATGCCTATTTCTTTGGACCCCATGACATCGAAATTGTTGTACGGTATCTTTGATTCTGACCTTGTTTCTTTGCTGACTTACATCTTCAATAGAGGTACTTAAACCTTCTAAATCAAAGTCATTGTTATTAGGTTGATATTCTCCTTGGTTTCTTTTGCGATTGTGAAAAAGGGGTACTTTTTTTTGTGATCGAATACCTTTGTTTTCTTATATTGCTACACACTTACTCAAAGCATGGGGATCTCTTGATGAATTTTTATTATTCATTGTAGTTGCTTCCTCGTAGTACTTGTGGCCATGATTTAGAATTCCTCGTGTCTTGTGCACCTCGTTTGCTCTTTTTAGGGGCTTCAATGCCTATCTAAGGGTTCAAATTTATATGCTACTCCCTGACAATTTCCTTAGTAATGTGGTGTCTTGTTATGTTTCATTCTTGCTCTATTCTCTATAAACTCATGCGAGAGTTGCGGTTTCAGGGCTGGTGAGCTGACTACCCAAGAGCTTGACAACCTCATGACTGTTGTCCAAAACCCAAGGCAATTCAAGATCCCAGACTGGTTTTTGAACAGACAAAAGGATTACAAGGATGGTCGCTACAGTCAGGTTGTTTCTAACCAGCTTGACATGAAGCTCAGAGATGATCTTGAGCGTCTGAAGAAGATCAGGTATATTATACGTTTGATTCTTGCGTCATCCTCCCTAGTACAATTATTCACGGGCTCGTTAACAGTTCAGCTGAAATTTCAAAGGCCATGACTTCTTGTATTTTGATCGTAGTTTCTTTCATGCTTTGATTATTCTGTAACCTTCTTGGTTAACATATTTCTTGAATCTTCTATCAACAGAAACCACCGTGGTCTTCGTCATTACTGGGGTCTTAGAGTTCGTGGACAGCACACCAAGACCACCGGACGCAGGGGGAAGACTGTTGGTGTCTCAAAGAAGCGTTAAGGATCTTGATTCTCTCGTGCCTTATTCGATCATTAGTTACATGTGGTGCCTTGTCTTTACGTTGAACTTAAGCATAGTGTTGATTATGACAATGTCCTGTGTTATCTCTTTGATTGTTTAGTTTCAGTATTATGTTTTCGGAACATGCCGTCGTAAAAGTTATGAGAAGTGGAGATGGTAAAACATCACCCATCTAAGATTTTGCTCGTTTGGATAATTATTTTTTTTCTTAAATTGCTTGATATTGCAATACTTTCCTTTTTAATTACTGCTGAGTAATTTTGAATTTCCTTTTACTCTCTTTTTAATTGATAACATCACCCAAAATTGTTTACCTTGATAATAAGATGGCTATGAAACATTCAACACTTTTATATTGTTGCATCTCATTTATCAAACCCTATAAAAGTTTGTTTTCTTTATCATTAATTCTTTGGTGAGACACTCTTCCACAAGACATAATAACATTGCAGCTGGTTTATATTTGATCTGAGGACTGACAAATGTGCCCTTTTGCTGTGCATTGTACCTTCAACTTTCGAAAACTTATTCATTAGGGCTGTGGGACAAGACTCGCCATCCAATAAGTCTTAACAATAAACGGGTCAAGTATCATCCACTTGTGTATATTAGACAAATCTTTTGTTATTTTTCGTGTATTTTGCTTTTGTCTTATTTCTGCTATTTGACCCTTATCAAACTTAAGACGGACATACTCGTCGTAAATAAGAATGTGTGTTGAAACATAATTATACCTTCATTTTCTTTTTTCTATGATGCCCTAAGGCAGCCATCATCAGAAGCATTGCTTTGCGTCCATTAACCAAATAAAATGTTCCCTACTCGGACAAAAAAAAGTATATCCCTAGAATCCAAAAATCTGGAATGGCTCGACGTAGGATCTAAGAGCAGTCATGCCAGAGGCCCAGTGCAGTCTAAACTCGGTATACCTCACAATAGTGATATTGATTTCTCCGTTTTATGATTCTTTTTTCTTGTTCTCAGTACACTGCTGAGTGCCACACGGTGGTACCAAGTTTCACTACCATGTACCAAATTCAGTACAAGTAGGTGGTACAATTGTACAAACACATTTCCAACGTGGCGATGTGGGACCACCATACCAAAATGCCACGTAATGTCTCAAAACTCTCAGTATGTGATACCTGCGACTTAGGTTTGCTATTTGATCAAACCGAACAGCCACACCAGTAGTGTCTCACCCTTAAATCCCTTGTCAGTGAGGATTGCCACATTAAAAACAATCAACTTCTTGATGTACAACCATCATGTTCCCTTGTAGTATCTGCAATTGAGATTTCACTTCTTCAATCCTCGAATGTGACTGATCGCCCGATGAGAAAACTTCCGAACTTTTCAGTGTCTCAATCCAGCTGAGACCGGGATCCTTATCTAACATCATCCCTCTTATCCTTCTCCTTATTTCCATCACACCTTCCCATCTCCCCACCGCAGCATAGAGATTCGAAAGCAATGTGTAGGTTGCACTGTCACGTGCATCGACTTTTAGGATTTTCCTGGCAGCGTGAAGTCCCATGGACAAATTCTTATTGGAAACAGACGAGCCTAGCACAATTCTCCATAGTTCAAGATGATTCTCGCCAAATTCCGACTCATCTATTATGTTAACTGCCTCTTCTAGCAGCCCCGCTCGACTAAGCAAACTTACTATGCACGAGTAATGCTTAATTCCACGAGAGATGTCCTTCTCTTTCATACTATTCCATAAGTACTTTCCTTTAGCGACCAATCCGGAATGGCTACAAGCAGAAAGTAATGAAATGTAGGTGACCGTGTCAGGCTCGAGACCATGAACTAAAATCTCGTCAAAAAGTTTAACTGCCTCCTCTCCCTTCCCGTGGTGACCATAACCACTGATCATCGAGTTCCAACATTTCAGATCTGGGTCTGTGATGTTGGAAAATATCAACTCAGCGGCTTGAAGACTACCATTTTTCGCATATGTATCTATAAGACTTCCACAAACTGACATCTTCGAATCATATCCAGCTTTTATGGCCAAGCAATGAAGCATTTCACCTTGTTTTAGAGTTGCAAGATCTGCACAAGCACTCAGAGCACCACTTAGAGCAAAGTCATCAACGTTATGCCCTTCGTTCCACATATTACAGAAAACTTTAACCGCTTTCTCCCCGTCTAATGCTTTAGCATAACCAGATACCATTTCAGTCCATAAAACCAGATCCTTCTTTGGAATTGAGTGAAATACTCGTTCAGCAGATTCAATTCTTCCATTATTGAAATACATAGAAATCAGTGGGCTTCCGACATATACACTCTTATCCCACCCTGATACTATGACTCGGGCATGAAGTAACTCGCCGTGGTATGAGGCAGGATACTCTTGATTGGCTGAGATCACAGCTGAATAAGTGTACTCATCAGGCTTATGAGATCCACGACAAAGAAGTTGGACAAGCAAATCCATTGCCTCAGCTCCTTCTCCATTCTCTGCATACCCCGCCATCATCGAGTTCCAAGACACTAGGTCCGGTTTCTGAATTCCATTAAACACACGAAATGCAGATCGGGAATCACCGCAGCTAGAGTACATATCCACCAAAGCGTTCTGCAAAGGCAAATCGACAGGCACACCAGTCACGAGAACATGAGCATGAGTAACTCGACCAAAAGCGTAATCACTCAACCGTGAACAAGCACTCAGCACCATTGAATAACTAAATTCTGTAGGCGTCACACCACTCCTTACCATAGTCCCGAAAAGACACAAACCTTCCCTTAACTTGTTATTTTTCACATGCCCTGATATAATACAATTCCACGAATATGCATCTTTAGCTACGACATTTCCGAACACTTGATCAGCCGATTTCAACTCCCCCATACCAGAGTAAAACCCCACCAAAGCCGTCTGAACACGCACGTCAAACAAAAAACCAAACTTAACAATCAAACAATGAAGGGTCATCCCTAAAAACCAATCTCTAATCGCAGAAGCCGACTGTAACAAACTTATAAACGTCGCCCCATTTGGAAGAAAACATTGATCCCTCATCTCGGCAAACATTCTAACAGCATAAGAACCCGAATTACAATCCCGGGCATACGCGGAAATAATGTTATTGTACGAAATGAAGTTTCTTTGAGGCATTTTATCGAACACGTGGTGTGCATGATTGATCGAACCACATTTCACATACATGGAGATTATATTGTTATGCAGAAAGGGTCGAGAATACGTGTATGGTGTCGACGAAGTGAAGATGATTGCGTGGAGTTTTCGGGCATTTTTGAGTGAATTTATAGAGGTACATTTTTGTAGCAAAATTGTTGTTAAACAAGTTAGTTCATTCATATGTAAGTGACAGTTAAAAACCGTTAAATTGCTCAAGTGTTCTAAAGACTTAAATTACTTGTATAAGATAAACCCAAGTGATTATAAGTAGACCTGACAAAAGGGTCATTAGGAAATTTGAATCGAGTATGGGTCGAGTGGGTTTAAATTGTATTGGTTTTGGGTGTGTTAGAGCCGGATCGGTATGAGTTTGGGTATATTTCGGATGTATTCTTATCAAGTTATTTAGGGATAATAGTCAATTAAAGCCAATTATAAACGGGTTGGATTGGTTGAATTAGGATCTTGGATTTCGAGTCATATTCTAGTTTTATCCATATGGACGTGACCCGCGTGGGTATAATTGGGTCGGGTATATTTAGATCGAGTTTTTCAAATCGGATCGATTTTATGAAGTCTAATTTTAATTATGAAAATAGCAATTATCAAAAAGTATTAAGACCCAAATATTTGTTGATTTTTTGAGTTATTATTGAATCATCGAGGAAATGATTAATTCAATATTTTGGATCACGTTAACATTTTAAACTGAGGTTTTTTTGAGAAAACGGAGAAAATGTCATCATTCAGGCTAGCGAACGAGGGAAACTGACTTAGTTTGGCTGGTAAATGGATTTTGTAGTGTCCGATAACGAAAACTGAAAGTTATGCAGTGTTAGGCAAAGGAAATAATGGAACACAGTATCGACCTTCTCAAAGTCGGAGCAGCTCAGAAATCATACAAAATCGACAGTGAAAGTTTACATGGAGTAATATACAAAAATTCACCAGTACGGGAGTATTGAAAACATGAATAAGCTGGCAAATTGATCAAAAAAACTCAGCATACAGAACTGTATTTATAAGCTATTAATATTACAAAGTTATACAAAATGAAAAAACGAGTATAATAGCTTCAAATTTGAAACGGAACCGGCTTCCTACTAGGCCATAACTGTATTTTCTGGAAATATTTAGGCGGAACCACGCCATCAAAACCTTCTGTCAAGATAACCTTATTCTCGGATATGTACAGCTTCATACCATCTGCCATTGTAAATTTTGGAGAAAAATAAGATGATAAACTGTCAGATAAGATGACGGTAGACTCGTAGACAGACTCAGTACATGCAAACTCAGTAGATTCATGGGCGACATTTTCTCAAAAAAATTACATAAAATACAATACCGCGTTTCTATAAGTTAAGAGATAAAATTTTTTCTAATGATCGATTATAACACTTCAACGTTACCAAGTTCTATGGATGCTTTTTCAACTGCAGTACTATAGTATCACATATACCTCAAAAATGTTTTCCGACTTGGATATATTTTTACCATTTCATTTATTCAGAATTCGTAAATATTTTTTTACTTACTTTGTTTCTCTACCCTCACATTGACGGTCTCATAAGATGGTTCACGTCAGCCAAACATGAATCAGTTAGAGACTAAAGCTTTGCTGTTGTATTCGCCTCACAACGGTAATCATTATAATGCAGAATGTACTACTCTTTACTACATAGAGCACAAAACCATGAGCATGAGGTAAGATTAAAGTTTACCTTCCAAAAGCTTTCTGGACATCGAGAAATATTAATACATTGATATCGCGCCTCATCCCTGAAACAACCGAATAGTATGTTTCAGCAAAAACATCAGCAGGCGTAATTCGGAAACTTTGAGCTGTATGTATTGTTTTACTTAGTTTAACACTTTATACACTCGTCAATTAAATAACAAATAAAAGAAGCTGTTTGCTGAGAAGCACAGAAAGAAGCAGCCATGCAATCAATTAAAGTCAATTTTCTCAGTCACAAGAAATGGTCGGTCCAAAAAATGCCGAAGCCTGAAATTATGTAAATTATGGTTGGATAAAAAAATATAATCATCAATCATAGCGCTTACAATGAAGGCAATCCACTTGAGAAGTGAATATGCAACCTACTCATACGCTTGAGCCAGACCGAAGAATAGAATCGAGTAACCTTTTATACGTCCCATGTATACAAACTGTTTAAAGGACGAGAAAGGTAATCATCAATCAAATCATTAAGTTTAAGGGTGTGAAGTTTCACAGCCAAAAAATGTCTTGTAGCTCTGAATTCTATGACAGTATCCATACCAGGGATGTGTTCGGCCGAAGTAATTAGCCTCAACAAGCTCTCAGTTTCTACAACCCGAACAACGCAAGGGGAGAAATGATGTAGAGCGGAAACTAATGGAATTTTGGACGAAAAAAATTCGCCAAGAAATCAACTTCTGTAAAACTAACAGGATTTTAATACTAATATTCTTGAGATACTGTTATCAAAGTGCTCTCAACATCAATTGACGACATCATAAATGTTGGGGCATGGGACTTGACACTTAATATCTCCTCACAAAATAATTTATTTGGGCCGTAAATATTTTAAAACCGAGATAGTTTGAATAAATCTCACCTCAACAGAATGTCCTTGGTTTGCACGTATAAACAACTGTTCATTCTCTTCCAAAAGGCAAAGTCTCTGCTTATTGTCTAGCCGTACAGTCTGAAAAATTGCAATTACGACAGAATACATATGCAGGTGCCCAGACAAAATTTCAACTTAAGCATACAAACAAATAGAGACGGATGAAATTGTGCATGTTACAAGCTTTTAACAAATCATTGTTATCAGTTACAAAGTACTTATCTTGCAGCTATGGGATGGAATGTAACGAAGTCTAAAATAAACATAAATGGTGGTACAAGCACGATAATTCCGACTAGTTAAAAAGCTATTAAAGGACTTAAAGGAAAAGTCAGTATGGGTGGAGATTTTCTAATGAAATTTTATAATCAGGGAGATTTTGTCATTCAACTGCAAGATGAGGAAACATAGAAACAACTCTGGACTTGATACCCTACATGCACAATGGTACGTCCGTAACATTCTAATACTATCTCTATATACAATCCAAAAAGGAAAAAGAAAATACAGATCTTGTTCAAAATGGTATAAAAAAGTGCCGTTGAATTTTTTTCAAGAAGACTTAGAACTACGCGGAGTCGGATGGCCTAATTTCACAGTTCATGACATTTCAAAAAGTAGTAGTAGCCGCACATGTAGTCAGTTATAACCTGTTACGGAGTTACTCAGGCGAGTAGATCATCACATACATATCTTCTGATGAGCTACAAGCGCTTTGTGAAGCACCCACAACCCATCACATGATTAGAATTAAACTCGTATATCAGCTGGATAATTTTGATTTAAATTGATGATTATATCATCAGTGATTTACTACTCGTAGAAGCAGGCAATCAAAAGAACAGAGAAAACAACACGGAACTAACCTCTCGAATTTATTCAATAGAGTGTAATCGTAGAGGGACATTCGCCCTACTCTTCATATCCAGCCGGAGTAGATCTTCAACCTTGACATATCATCACTTCGCATATCCAAATTCAGCTCGGTTGTCATATGCCTCAATATACGCGTTCTAAAAGCCGTGACATTTATCAACAACGATAGGACAATCGTTCAGACCAAAGATATATTTCCAGAAAAACTGGAAATTTTAGAGTCCATCGAGAGAGCAATGGAAACTACTTTTTCATACCGTTCCCTTTTCTGTTAAATAAGAAATATATAAAAGAGGTCTCACGAGGCTTACAAGGTTCTCCCAAGTGCATCGATTCTGTTTGAATTGCCACCAGAAAGTTCTCCGCCACTACCTCTAGATCCTCGACGACTTCCTCCAACCTCAGATTGGCCCCGTCCTCTACCTCCAATACAAGATGTTGAGAACAAAATTGTTAGCCTAAGTATTACAACCTCGACAAAATTTATGATTTCTAGTAAATATATATGGCGGCCTCACCAATTTCTTCGTTTGTAATAACTCGAAAAGCTTCGAACTTTCTACACATGGCTAATTGAGTTAGTCTATACTAGATCTTGAAATCCCTACTGCTTATCACACACGGTCTAAGGGATAAAAAACGACCCTCCCTTTGACAAACCCAGCGATAGGTCCACGTCTTTCCCATGAGACACATCCCTTACGCTGCGACGGTATCGAGACTGTAATGGTCCGGATACTATAATAAGTTTAACTTTCGCTTTGTCCAAGCTCAGTAAAAATGGGGGCTCAGTAGATACCCGTATCCGTACCCCCCGAACAACGCCGCTTCTACTCTCACAAATCTCACAAAAACTCTCATAAAAAGTTTTACTTTTTGGTTCTATTTTTGGTACTTTTGTATCCTTCAATTCACTTCCTAAAGGTAAGACAAGATAGACTTTCTATCTTTCAAACTCAAAGGCAGTGTCTTCTTTTTCTTGGATATTGACCATCTTCGCCTCCCCTGCCCCTCTAGACTTGTGCCCTTATAAGGCACATCACCGTTCGATGTGTGGAGAGCCCTACACTAGGCCTCTCCACCCATGGATTCCTAATCCATGTTCACTACATCGATGGTGCA
>JAUEKU010179337.1:0-10463 GCA_032274805.1 Gypsophila paniculata | reverse complement strand
ATAGTGATTTGTTTTATAGTTAGGATAGTTTTACAAGAATAATCCCGCATGGTATTCTCAAAATAATCTCAACTTTAATTATTCTCAAAATAAACACAACCATTGAATAGTCTTCTCAAAATAAACTATAGTCATTCTTTGACGAATGTTAAAATCACTCAAAACTTCCAAAAAGATCGTTCAAATTTGTGAAAAAGTTTTAAAATCCTTACCACATTTGGCACTACAAAAATCGTTTCAAAAAAACCTCGTAAAAAATGCTTAAAGTTTATTTTAAGATGTGCATTTAATAGTTAAGTTTATTTTGAGAATAATTAAAGTTGAGATTATTTCGAGAAGACCATGCATAGTTGGAATTATTCTTGTGAAATTTCCCTTATAGTTATGATATCAAATGTGAAAGAAAAAAACGTTTCATTTACGCTATTTCTCAAAAAAAAAAATTTATATGACGTGAAACCGAAAAATTTAAAAATGTAAAGGTGGATGTTAATATTCAAAGAAAGACATGATGATTTGGGTTAAAGCCGCCTCCAAAGCAGTGAGTTTACTGTTAGATCCATGGGCCGGGCTGCACATCATTGATGTGGGACCTTACATGTGGAGTTCCTTCACATTTACCGCTTTCCAGATTCGGTTGAGTAACGGGGGAAGGGGTAAAGTCACCGATTTCGGGGCCGATTTAGTCCATCTCAGTTTAGCAAAACCCAAAACCTACGTGGACTCATAAACGACAAATAGTTCGACTTGAACCCCATTTTAATAATTTGTTCAGGTTGAACCCCATTTTACCCAAAAAAAAGTTTGGGTCCGAACTGTGCATATTGCAATAGACCTGCTGTTTTATTGTAAGCCGGTGTCTTAGGAGAATTACTGTCGTAAGAGTGATTGAAAGAAATCGAACGGTGTGGATCGAGGAAAGGATAAGAAGGGATGCTGAACGTCGGTGTTTTCTTGTTGAGGAGTTTATTAATTAATTGATAGTAATTGAGAAAGTTATTATGCTATTAACCTATCTCTTTTAGTCCAAATCGAAACTGAGTCGAATACTCTTAATACGGAGTCGTAACATTTCGCACATGTAAATGATCACATAATGGATTAGTGTTGAAGTGATTATGCTTTTCAGATGCAATTCTCAGTGCAATTTTACTGTTAAATCATCAAAAGTCGGAAAAATGTTGCAAACTTCTTAGGAGCGACAAGGGTAGGCATCCACTTCTACTCGTTTCCATCCTGTTTATGCTACTAAATGAAGTTAGTCCCTTAACTCATGTTAGCGTTATAGTTAGGTACTGAACCTTGTTACCTGCATACTTGATGGTATATCAGTGTCTAATATTGGCATTTCAGAGTCCTCGACTTACCTTAAGAGAATGGTACCTCAGCCAGTAAGTAGTAACGTCTTAGTGAAAGCTAGAACCTTCCAGGGCTTTTAACAACTTCTATATGTTTGGATATCGAGAAGGCTGTGGATAGATATCCAAAAAGTATCCTATTCTCTGCTAGCTGTATGACTTGATGATGTCGAATAGCAAACAGAAATCACAGAATGGTGTAAAACAAGTTAAATTGTTCTGTACCTTTAACTCTGTAGCTTAATTCGGAGCTTTTCAGCTTTAAAGATGTCCTAGGAGTATAGATTCACTGCATCATCAGACATGACCCTAAAGATTGCTAAAATGGTAATTTTTATCTTATATAATCCTATAAACAAATATGTAATGATAACACTTTGCTGCACTTCACGTAGCGACGAAGCAGTTTGAAGGTAGCACGCAGCCAAAGCATTCTAATCGAGGAGCCTCTTTCATAAAGCTTCTTGGCCCCGACTTCTCCAAACAACTGGTATCACCTTCACATCAGTGTATTCGTCATTTTTTTTTCCATTTACATTTGCTTGTAAACACTATTCAGTAATCAAAATGTAACATTTTTTGCTAATTTGTTCTTGTAGCAAATACCTTATGAATTTGTCACGGTATTCATTGGGAATGTACCTCAACGATTCATCATCGAGAGTGCTAACACTAAGGAATGTTGGAGAGTGGAAGTGGAGGACAAGGATGGGGCAATATATCTACGTGAAGGTTGGGCTGATTTTGTGGAAGCACATAATTTAGAAGTTGGGGACTTTTTGCTCTTCGAGTACGAGGAACAATCGATTTTCCTTGTGAAAGTATACAATGGAGATGGATGTCAAAAAATGGTTTTTGATGCTCGAGGCGGTAAGAATAACCCTGTAAAGATCGTAGACCTTGAAGAACAGGAAGAGACCGAAGCCTTTGAATGTCAAATGGAAATACCAAAAACAAATCGCTCTCGTCAAGAGCAAACAAAAAGATTATTCACAGGTAATTTGATTTTTTTTTCTTTTTGATGATTCGTTTTTTGAGATAAACTATAAATGAATCTATGTCTAGGTGGAAATGGAATGAACAGTAAGAAGCACGCAACCCCAAGGAAACACGCACGAACAGCCACTGCGTCACAAAGTGAAAACAACGCGGCTTTCTCTGTTAATATTGACGAGCATAGGAAATATAAATTTTGTCAACTGGTATATGATGCCCTATTACTTTTATATTTATGAACCCGTAAATTAAATTCACTTGTTAACTTCGAAATATTCATTAACTGGTGAGACAATGATACTATATGCAGAATGTTCCGAAGGCGATCTCAGTAGCAAAGTTGTTACACAAAAAGAGAGTGACGCTCGAGAATGCTATTGGAGACCACTGGCCAGTTACAGTATCTCATAAGAAAGATGGTCGCGTTGTGTTTACTCGTGGATGGAAAGATTTTTTGTATGATAATCAAGTTGCAGCAGGAGTTTCACTGAGTTTAACGTTCATTTCTGATGACATAATAAAGGTTCTTGTGTTCCTCCAAAAGAAAAAAGTGAAGGTTCTTGGGACGAAAGCTCCGGAAGTTGATCGGAATTCCGAACAAGCAAAATCCTCGAATGGAGCGACAATAGCACCACAAAATATGGACTGTAAGAAATACTATTCCCTACACCATTTCATATAACACGGTTCAACCATAATGCTAATTTTAATCTGTCATATCAAGCTCATATACGTTACCACTTGGCTAATGCCTTTCTCGACCTACGTGTAATACTGAATTGCTCTTTTATGTTTAATTATAAGTCTTAAAGAGGAACAGTAAGAGTGTAGACGGTATGTTAAAACATAAATCTGTTGTTTATTTAAGCAGGTGAATTTGATGAGCTAAGTGCTAGGACTGCCCATGTAAATTTGGCGGAAGCTTCAATCACTGCCAAGAGGAGTCGAAAACGATGTTCCCCCGAGCTTAGTAGTTCTTCATTTTCATTCTTTATGGGGCCAACAAGTCCTGGCTATTACCTGGTACAGAGTACTTTAATCTTCTTGTTTAAACTAATTTATGACATTTTTTTTAATGACGAATTAACGAAGTTCTATTGCTGGAAAGCTACTGGTAAATGATGCCCTATCACTTTTTATATTTATGAACCCGTAAATCACATTCACCCTTTAACTTGGAATTATTCAATAACTGGGGAGAAATTATACTACATGCAGTTCGTTCCGAAGGCAATCTCAGAAGCAAAGTTGGCGCACAAAAAGGGAGTGACACTGGAGAATGGTATGGGAGATCGCTGGCCAGTTAAACTCTCGCATGTAAAAGATGGTCGCATTGCGTTTACTCGCGGATGGAATGAGTTTTTGCATGATAATCAAGTTACCGCAGGAGATTCACTGAGCTTTACGATCATTAATGATGACGTTATAGAGGTTCTTGTGAGGAAAGCTCCGCAAGTTGAGCGGAATTCCGAAGAAGCAAAGTGTATGAATGGAGCGACGATAGCACCACAAAATGTGAGCCGTAAGAAATACTCTTTACTCCGTATCATATAAGATGGTTCAACCATAATGCATTTAATGCTAATTTTAATCCGTCATATCGAACACCTTTAGGTTACCACTTGGCTAATGCTTTTCACAACCTGCGTGAAATACCGAGTACTTCTTTTATGTTTAATGGTAATTCTTGAAGATGAACAGTAGGACTGTGGACTGTGTTAAAACTGTTGTTTATGTAAGCAGGTGAATTTGATGAGCTAAATGCTGGCACCGCCCGTGTCTATTCGACAGAAGCTTTGCCCACCGCCAAGAGGAGTCGAAAGCAGTGTATCTTCGAGCTCAGTAGCTCTTCATTTTCATTCTTATGGGGGCAATCAATTTCTGGCGCTTACCTGGTACGCAGTACTTTAATCTTCTTATTTAATATAAGACATATTTTTTCGTGATGAATTCACGAAGTTGCATTTGTACTATTACAAGAAAGCAATTGAAACGACTAATTTCTAGATTTGTCGTCGATTTTCAGCGTTTCCCGAAAACAGTGACAGAGGGCCAGAATCTGAAGAATAAAGATAAGGTAGTTCTTCGTGATCCTGACGGCAAGTGTTGGCCAGTAAAAACGAGCACACATTCTGATGGTCGGGTGGCCTTAATGAAAGGATGGGCTGAGTTTTGGAAAGGTCATGCTATTAAAGCTGGCGACTCCTTGGATTTCGATTTCATCTCCGAGAATCTCATTCAAGTTATGATACATAGAGGTAAGCTACCCGAATCTCCTGCTATAATTGAAGAGGATATCATCGACTTGTGCACAACCAATATCGATGACCCTCATACAGAGCCAGAAACCATAATGACCCAAGCTAAAATGGTCATGGGCCTCATGGCACAACCCCAACCGGTGGCTGCTCTGTCGGAGCCATGTGGTTTCAGTTAGTATCTAAGTTAAAAACTTTAGCAACACTTGGGAATTTATTTATAAGACCGTGTAATTTTTTGAAAAAGGTCTAGGGTTCTAAGTTCTAATGCTTGATTGTACAGTCATGTAATTTGTCACTGTTACATGACCTTTTTCGGACTAAATTATGTGTGTCAACTGGAACTGGTGAACAAATGACGTCTCGGGTTATCAATAGGGACTTGTTACAAATATCATAGGATGTACACTCCTCTCTCCGTTGCAAGTATTGTATTGACGTTGTACTTCCTTTTAAACATGAAAAAATGTCTTGAACTAGTGTTGGCGCATAATGCATTACACCGTAACAATCAAAGTGATCAGTGGTGACGTTCATGTCTCTTAATTAGATCCTCTTAAGCAACAGGAAGTCAGGAACGTCACCATTGAACACCTATTTTTGCTTTTTTACCTTAGTGTTCGATGTTCAAAACCTCTTTTCTTCGTGAAATACTAATGCTCCAAATGTGTTGGCGAAGCTTTTACACGTTGTTCTTAGATAGTTCAAATATGTACTTGTACTATTTTCATTTTGGACGTATCAGTGTTTGCGTTATTATTTTCATTTTTAGTAAGTTTTTGTATGTAAAAAGTTATTTGCAAGGGAATTGTATAATTATATTTTATTATTGTATTAGATATCTACTTGCATTTTCCTTAATGTTTGTGTTTTATTGTTGTATTAGACATCTACTTGCATTTTCCTTAATGTTTGTGTAAAAAATAATAGTAACGTATTGACTGGGACGGAATAAGTATAATTTTCTTTTATGCCAACGTGCAATTGTCGAGCTAAAAGTTTTGCAACATATTTGTACAATTCAAATTGCATCAAACAAACATTTATAATTTATTATGTACGGAGTAATTAGAACTACATGTTGGACATTTGTCAAGCCATAAAAGTTGACATGTGGTTTTAACCCAATTTGGTGGTAGATCACTAAAATTCACTCCACTTTTATTACCACTTTGTTTTTCACACTTGGTCAAACTAAAAACCCAAAAAATAGGAGAAAAAAAAGGGACGCATAATATGGAAACCAACGGCTCTTCCAAAAGAATTCTTAGATCAACCTCCGGTAATACAACCTCTTACATTTTCTACTTCTACTTCTTTGAAAATTAAATTTATTTATTACTCCGTAAATTTTGAGTAAGTTTCTCTTAAGACGATTATTTAAGACAAAGAAAAAGTCTTAAAAAAGACCATCTAACATGATAGACGGGTTTTTTATACATAAAATGTGACCACATTTTGATAGACCGTGACCATATTTGAGTATAATGTAATCATTATTAAGATATATAAAAGTGGTCACATTTTAGTTAATAATGGTCACTAATGTGGTCACATTTTATGCATTAATAAACTCGTTTTTCACTTTGTTAGTGATAGACCGTCTTTTATAACACTTACTCTAAGACCAAAGTGAATTGTTTAGAAAATATCAAAATATTTATCTTATCTGTACAAATAAGCTATTATTTGTCTTATCTATAAGATTATACAAGGATGTTAAAATATATAAAATTGATCATAGACTGTAATCATCATTTTAAGATTTTGTTTGACATGATCTCTATGAGTATGATATAAGAGCCATGCGAAGGTATGACAAATTCTTATATCAGACGATCACCCGATAAACTCTCACGTAAAATTGTTACTTTTTTTTTTATTCCCTAATGTTTCTCACTAGATAATAGTCTCACACTCACACGTGAGACGATCTTCTCATTAAATCAAGAAAACGGGTCTCGTTGCACTCATAAAAAGAAGCCGCGTTGCACTCATATCAGCGTTTAACTCTCTTCTCTTTTATCAACGTGTTTCATCATCATCGTCATCAATGTGTGTAACTGACTAACTGTGGTCAATTGTTTGTTTGTTTGTTTTGAGGCCAAGTGTTTTTTAAAACGACTTTTCTAACTTGTGTCTATTGACCTGGACTTACGTTAATGATTCTAGGTACATAATACTATAATAGTAGAAAATCTCATGAAAGATTGAATTAGTATGTAATGAGAAATTTGTTTCCTGATATAGGTTTACTATAGAATGATTAAGGTACGCATCAGAAAATTTGTTATTAAATACAATATTTAAAATATTTAAATAATGTAAAGGTGGATTTTAACATGCAAAGACATGATGATTTGTGAATTGTGAACTGTGGTGCAAGTGTTGATGGACCGAAACAAAATACGGAGTAACTATCGAATTCTTGTCGAGGTGAGAGTATTAGCATTATGGGTCCAGGCTTGGGGATACGAAATAGCTACGGACTGAAGCCGTTGCAGGAAGCAGCGGCTTCGGGTTAAAGCCGGCCCATAAAAGATTGTTTACCCCCTTCCCGGATTTGGTTGGGATGATGGGGGAAGGGATAAAGCCGTTGTTTCGGGTGCTGCTTTAGTCCTTATCCGATTTAACAAAACCTGATTCTACGTCTACCCATAAACGGTAAAATAGTCTTGACTTCAGCTCCATTTTGATAAGTTTTTCAAATTGAACCCGATTTTACCAAAAAAGTTCGGGTCAGAGCTGTGCATGTTGCAATAGACTTATTGTTTTATTGTAAGCTAGTGTCTTAGGAGAATTAATTACTGTCTTTCGAAGTGATTGAAAGAAAATGACCGGTGGGAATTGGGGAAAGGATGAGAAGCGATGGAAAGATGGTGTCGTATTGAGGAGTTTGATTGATAGTATTTTTGGAAGTTTTGCTGTTAACCCTCCTCTTTTAGTCTAAATCCTCAACCCATGAGGGGCAACTGAAGTCGCATACTCCTAAATACGGAGTATTAAGAAGGTTATGTCAACTTTTAGTTTCGTTTCGTTGTTTTTTCCATTTTTATTGTAATAGAATTCCTACTGATTTTGGTCTTTGCAATGTTGGGTTCTCTTGCCTTGTGCATGTGGGGTCTTGTCCCACGTTTCTCGATTTAGAATGAAAAGATATGTTTATAAGTTAGTGGACTGCTACTCCCTTTCGTATCGGTTTTAGAATAAAATCTCACTTGACTTGTGTACTGTAACCTGCACACGTAATTGATCACATAATGGATTAGCTTTGAAGTGATTATGCTCTATGCGCTTTTTATGTTGTGACGTAGGTTATGACTGATGTAATTCTTAGTACAATTTTACTTGTAAATCATCAAAAATCGAAAGAAAGGGTTGATGGTATTTCAGTGTCTACTCGTTTCCAAACGAAGATAGTCCCTTTGGCCTTTACTCATGTTAACATTAAAGTTCGGCACCGGACCTTATTGCTTTCGTACTTGATGGTATTTCAGTGTCTAGTATTGGCATTTCAGAGTCCTCAACTTACCTTAAGAGAATGGTACCTCAGCCAGTAACGTCTTGGTGAAAGCTAGAACTTCCAAGGCGTTTTTACAGCTTCATTTGTTTGGATATCGAGGAGGCTATGGATAAATATCCATCAAAAAGTATCCTATTGTCTGCTAGCTGTATGACTTGATGTCGAATAGCAAATAGAAATCACAGGATGGTGTAAAACAAGTTAAAATGTTTTGTACTTTTGCGCACCGAAAAATAGGTGTCCCGCACCTCGTCCTCTATCCCAAATGGTTTTAACTCTGTAGCTTAATTCAGAGCTTTTCAGCTTAAAAGGCGTATAAATTCACTGCATTTTTAAGACATGGCCCTAAAAATTGCTAAAACGGTAATTTTTTTCTTATATAATCCTATAAACAAATATGCAATGATTACACTTTGGTGCATTTCATACAGCCACGAAGCAGGTTGAAGGTAGCAAGCGGCCAAAGCATACTAATCGAGGAGCCTCTTTCATAAAGCTTCTTGGCCCCGGCTTCTCCAAACAACTGGTATCACCTCTACATCAGTGTATTCGTCAATTTTCTAATCCATATTTGTTCTCATAAATACTATTCCGTATTGGCGTATTGCCGTTTCCTTTACTCTTGCATAGAACGGTAGAATATGCCCGTTCCAGTACGCAAATTGTGACATTTTTATATGCTTAATCTGTTTTTGTAGCAAATACCTCATGAGTTCGTCACGGTATTCATTGGGAATGTTCCTCATCGATTCATCATTGAGAGTGCTATGACTAAAGAATGTTGGAGAGTGGAAGTGGAAGAGCATGAGGACGGGGCTATCTTTTTACATGAAGGTTGGGCTGATTTTGTGGAACTACATTCTTTAGAAGTTGGGGACATTTTGCTCTTTGAGTACGAGGAGCAATCGATTTTCCTTGTGAAAGTATACAACCGAGATGGATGTCAAAAAATGGTTGTAGATGCTCGGGGCGGTAAGAATAACCCTGTAAAGATTGTCGACCTTGAAGAGCAGGAAGAGACTGAAGCCTTTGAATGTCAAACGGAAATACTAAGAACAGAGCGCTCTTGTCCAGCACAAGCAAAAAAATTATTCACAGGTAATATGATTTTTTCTTTTTTATGCTCCGTCTTTTTGAGATAGCTAAATGAGTTTATGTCTAGGTGGAAGTGGGATGAACAGTAAGAAGCACGCAACCCCGAGGAAACACGCACGAAAGGCCACAGCGTCACAAAGTAAAAACAACACGACTTTCTCTGTTAACATCGGCAAGCATATGACATATCAATTTAAGCAACTGGTATATGATGCCACTATCACTTTTTGTATCTATGAACCATAAATTAAATTCACCCATTAACTTGGAATTATTCAGTAACCGGTGAAATGATACTATATGCAGCTAGTTCCGAAGGCAATCTCAGTGGCAAAGTTGTCACACAAAAAGGGAATGACGCTCGAGAATGCTATCGGAGATCGCTGGCCAATTAAACTCTCGCATATGAAAGATGGTCGCGTTGCATTTACTCGTGGATGGAAGGATTTTTTGTATGGTAATCAAGTTACTGGAGGAGATTCAGTGAGTTTAACGTTCATTTCTGATGACATTATAAAGGTTCTTGTGACGAAAGCTCCCGCAGTTGAGTGGAATTCCGAAGAAGCAAAATCCCCGAATGGAGCAACGATAGCACCACAATATATGGGCTGTAAGAAATTACTTAATACTCCGTACTCCATATCGTATAAGACGGTTTGACCATGATGATAATTTTAATCCGTCATATCGAACACCTGTTACCACTTGCCTAATGCTTTTCTCGACCTGCGTGAAAACTGAGTACTTCTTTTATGTTTAATGGCAACTCTTGAAGAGGAACAGTAGGAGTGTAGACGGTATGTTAAACCTGTTGTTTATATAAGCAGGTGAATTTGAGGAGCTAAGTGCTGGCACCGCCCACGTGAATTTGGTGGAAGCTTCAATCACCGCCAAGAGGAGTCGAAAACGGTGTTCCCCTGAGCTCAGTAATTCTTCATTTTCATTCTTATGGGGGCCGAAAACTCCTGGCGCTTACCTGGTACAGAGTACTTTTATCTTCTTGTTTAAACTAATTTAGGACATACTTTTTCGTGATGAACTAACTAAGCTGCATTTGTACTATTACACGGGAGCATTTGAAACGGCTAATTTGCAGATTTGTCTGTGATTTTCAGCATGTCCCGAAAATAGTGACAGAAGGCCAGAATCTGAAGAGTAAAGATAAGGTAGTTCTTCGTGATCCTGACGGCAAGTGTTGGCCGGTAGAAACGACCACGCGTTGTGATGGTCGGG
>JAUEKU010179326.1:0-10463 GCA_032274805.1 Gypsophila paniculata | reverse complement strand
ATCTACGAGTCGGACGTTCTTTATCTATTTAAACGCTACTGTGTGTTCCGTTTAGATAAATGAGATCGTTCTGTAGTTGGGCTCGTGAGATTTATGTGATTAATATGTTACTTGAAAATGATTTATAAATTTAACGACTACAAAATTTTATAAAGAGAGATAAAGAAAGTAATAAGGTTAGTAGAGCTTACTGTTTCGCTGTTTCACTGTAACATGGGTCTATGATGTTGATATGTTATATCATGTTCTACTGTAACGTGATATTGTGATGCTATGATATGTTTTGTTGTTATTTTATGATAACATGCTTTACTGTTTTACTGTATATTGTGGCATGTATTGCATGATAATGTTTAATTAATGCGTTTAATATATTACGCATGATTATATGATTCGTGTTGTATGATTACATTCAACGCGTTTATTAATTATGATGATTCATACCAAACCTCTTTGGTTTGGAGAGGGGAATATAGCTTGTCACTGTCCGCTAAACGGGCACAGATCTGAGTTTTGTTTTGCAAGACCCCGAGGACTAAGCGCTGGATTCAGGAGGGGATGTTGTTTAATGCTTTATGTCCTTAATTTCGAGAGATGTAATATAATATTTAAACCCAATACATGAGTCATATATCATGACTCTGTATTCTGATAACTATATTTTGAGTTTGTAATATATTAATGACACTGTTTAAGACTTAATTATAATTCCGCCATAGTTAATTAAAGTAAAAAAACAGGGTTGTTACATCGCCCATTCCTCATTAACCATGGTTCTATCAATTTTTGTCATAACCTTAGCCTCCACATGTTGCTTGTTTGTCCAAGTAAAAAATTTACCTACCCCTTTCATATCCCGAACTGCACACTCCCTAACATAATTTTGCATTCCTACAATTTCATAGTGTTGAACAACAGAACCCATATGTTCATTAGGGAATAACACATTGTTAAAATCACCAATCATCATCCAAGGATTATCAGTCTTATAACCTCTGAGTTCATCCATAGCACCTCTCTTCTCTTACTATCATTCATCCCATAAACCATAGTCATATTAAATCTCATACTAGCACCTAATTCAAGACACTCACGATGCATATACTGCTCCCTAATGCTCAAAATATGGACATTCAAGCTTTTGAGCTTCTACAAAACCCAAATCCTACCCCTAGGATAACAAGAACTATTTGTAGAAATCGCCCAATCTTGACAAAATTGACCAACCAACTTATTAAGAGACTGAGGTTTCACCCTAATCTCAAGAAGACCACACAAACCAACCTTATTTCTATAACGCATACTTTTTATTTCTTTTTGTTTGGCGAGGTTATGTAGTCATATAATATTCAAGACACAGACTCTATCCATAATCATTATTAGGGACTAGACCCTGTATAGTAACTGACTTCTGTATTGACCTACACAAAACCTCTAGGAAAGATAGTGGTGTTGATGGCCCAGCCTCATCTGTGCCCATCCTAAAGTATTCAGTTTGCCCTTATGTCCAATATTCTGTATGTGCTTGTTAATTTAGGTGGCTATGATATTCTGTTATTAGGACCCGCTCGTAGTCTGAGTCTTAATCAAATTATCGCTCAAGTAGCATTAATTAGTCCTACTGGGTCACACACGAGATGAAACTAATATGGATTGAGTATTAATGAGTCGGACTAATGACATTGGCCTAATATGATTAGGAAACCCAAATATCTTCTAAACCTAGATAGCCTAGGTTATATTGCCTACTATAAAAGGAGGGTTAATGGGAGATTAAGACACACATCAAATCACCATCTAGGAGGCATACATAAGGAGAAAGAGATTTTCTCAATCCTATCGGTACTAGCATACCAGTTTTATAACTGTATGGATACTAATAGAGGCGCAACAACTGAGGCGTTATTATTTGTGAGACGATCTCACGAGTTATTATTATTCGTTGAAGAAGCAGCTTATCGGGTTTTATACTTCTTATTATTATTAGCTTATTGGAATATTCGCATCCAAGTAAGTCAATTCTAAACCTCTTTGTTATTAATCTTAATATTAACATGCATGAGATCCTCGAGTTCTATAATACAAGTTGTTGTAGAATCGTTATAGAACCCCTCAATGGTACCAGAGCTGTCGTGTTATGTTAATATTAGATTAAAGATTGCTGCTTTCTAATACAATTGTTGTATGCGTTTTAGAATTGTATGTTTAGGGTTGTTTGTTGAATTGTTCAATAATTGCAATTGTTGTATGTTGTTAAAATTAAGTTATATGTTTATTCATGTTGGGTGATTATTAGTTACGATTATTATTTTAATTTGATTAATGACATCATAAATTAATTAAGTTGACTGAAAACCCTAAATTGTTGCAAACCCTAATTTTAAGACGGTCTTAAAATTTCAAATTTGATTAGATCTATTTTTATTAGAATTTTGGCATGCCTTAATATGATTAGGAAATAATTATGTTTGCTTTAATTTGATTAAGTGATAAACAAAGGCCAAGAAAAAAATATTGTACACGTATACAATATTGTGCATGTAAACGATACTTTACACGTATATATTACTATTCATTATTTAAAAAAAAAAAGTTTTTTTTGAGTAAAACATTACTCTCTCCATTCAACTCCATTCTGTGCACTTTCCTTTTTAGGCCATTTAGCTCTATTCCGTGAATTACTATTTTGGTAACATAAAATTTATTGTGTCCTCTTGGAAATATTTTGGGTAATTACTTTTGACTGATAAAGTTACTTTTGGCTAAAAAAGTTATTTCATCTACTTGCAACGATACTTAGCATCAGTAACAAAGTTACATTTTGTACCCATTTATTGCTCTCACACATGTGGCATCATCATTTTTTTAATAGTTGTGCATTGACATCATGTCTAGAATGGAGTTGAATGGAGGGAGTATTTGATATTATTGTTGGTTGTAGTGTTTTCTTACAATTATGAATTATTTTGGGTTCTTTTATGTTCTAATTTATTATTCAATAATCTTGAAATATCATTTGATTTTGATCATGCTCGAATCAATATGGGATTAGAATGGCTAGGTTTCCTTATTCCTTTCCCTAGAGAACTAGTGCCATGTTTAGGTCCCAAGTCTTGTATGACATATTATCCCTCTTTAAATACTAAGTTATTCCCTTCCAAACGGATGACTGTGAAAAACTTGTATCCTTGGAAGTAGTGTCTACTTGAGTAGAATGCTCCTTCGACATAAGTGAAGCAGGTGCGTGAAGTTTGGTTTGCTTGACGAGGTTATCAAAACTATTTTGGGTCTTGGGGTAAATAATCTAGTTACATATGATGATACTTGACAATTAGGAGTCGAATATGATGCGATTGTTATTTGATAACTACCTTAACATGTATGGTTTGGGCGATGAGCTCGGCTCACTCAAATTATACATGATTGGGGATCCTAGTATATTATGCTCACATTAGGGTTGTGTGTATTATATATTTATCTTAAATTTTTTTAGAATATCATATTGATAGACATACTTATCTTCGTATTTTTTTTTTGTACATATGTCTGCTCAAATAACTTTTCGCTTCGTTCGTTGTTGGAAAAGGAGAAGTTGAATGGTTCAAATTTTTTAGATTGGTACCGCAACTTGAGAATTGTTCTTAAGTAGGAAAGAAAGGATTATGTCCTTGATGAGAAGGAACTTCCTAAAAAGCCTGCTAGTAACGTCGGTTTTACTATTAAAGAGGCATGACGAAAGCACTCCAAAGATGCCACTGATGTAGCTTGTCTCATGTTGGCGACTATGAGTTCTGAATTGCAAAACCCATATGAGAACATGAAGTCTCCTTATGAGATAATTGTGAACCTGAAAGCTATGTTTTAAGAAGAAGCTCGAACTGAGAGATATCAAATTGTGAAATCAATCTTTGCTTGAAAAATGGGTAAGGATGATCCAGTCAGTGCACATGTCATAAAGATGATAAGTTATATTGATAACTTGGAAAAACTGAATTTTCCTTAAAACTCTGAGTTGGTTGTAGATGTCATCTTGCAATCGTTGCCTCCAAGCTATCATCAATTTGTGATGAACTATAATATGCACTATTTAAAGAAATATCTTATTGAGCTACATGGGATGCTTAAGATAGTCGAACCTTCTATTAAGAAGGAACTAACTCCTAATGTCTTGATGGTACAAAAGGGGAAATGTTTCAAGAAGGGAGGTGTACACAAATACAAAAGGAAGGCTAAAACTTATAATGATAAGTCTAAACCTAAGCCTATGTTTAAGTCTAAGAAAAAGGGATTCCTATGCATTTGAAGACTTATGTCATTATTGTAATGAAAACGGCCATTGGATGAGAAACTGCAAGAAATACCTAAAGGACAAGAAAAATGGATGTGTAGCATCCACCTTAGGTACTATTAATGTTATTGAAGTAAATGTTACTCATAAAAATTCTACTTCTTGGGTATTAGTTATCGGATGTGGTTCTCACATTTGAAATGATATGCATGGACAAAAACGAAGTAGACTGCTAGCAAAAGGTGAAGTGGACCCACGCGTAGGAAATGGAGCAAAAGTTGCAGCCTTAGCAATATGATCATTTCTTTTGTCATTGCCTTTAGGCTTAGTACTAGAACTAGATAATTGTTATCATGTAATCCCTCCGGTCCATTCATTTCTTTACGTATTCCTTTTGGGGGTGATTCAACCAATTCTATACGTTTCCTTTTAAGAAACTTTTTACACTAAAATTCAAGGCGAGGACCACAAATTACCTACTTGTAAGATCTCTCTAAATAACCGATCCAAAAGAAAATGTAAAGATTTGGGTTGATCTGAGGGAGTACCTCCCATTAGCAGGAATATTATTTCAGTTTCATGTTTGGACGTGGTTGGTTTTAGTATTCAAATAAAGGACAATTGTTGCTCGATTATGCGTAATGGTATTTTGTATGGTACTGGTCATAATTATGATAGATTGTATACTCAAGATACGACAAAAGCTGGGTTTTAATATTAATAATAGCAAAATGATCAAGCATAGTGATGTTAATAAAATCTATTTGTGGCATTGTCGTATTGGTTATAGAAATGAGAAGCGCATACATAACTCTATAAAGATGGACTTTTAGACACTTTTGATTTTGAATCATATGAGATATTCGAGTCTTGCTTATATGACAAGATGACCATGGCACCCTTTACCGGTCATGGTGAAAGAGCGTCCGACTCACTAAGATTTATACATACCGATGTATGTGGTCCACTAAGTCATGTTGCAAGAGGTGGATATCAATACTTCATTACATTTATTGATGATTTCACTAGATATGGCTGTGTTTATTTGATGTAACATAAATCTGAATCTTTTGAAAAGTTCCAAGAGTTTTGAAATGAAGTATAAAATCAACAAAGGAAGTTGATTGAAGTCATTTGATCTGATCAAGTGGAGAATACTAGAGCAAAGAATTTATTGATTTCTTAGAAGTTGTGGAATCGTTTCAAAACTTACTCCACTAGGAACACCACAATGAAATGGTGTGTCCGAAATGGTGTTTCAGAAATGTTGTGGAATCCATGATAAGTCATGCAGATCTTCCACTTTCCTTTTAGCGCTATCCTCTTGAGATTTCTCCATTCACACTAAATAGATGTCCATCTAAGTCTGTTGAAAAGACACCATATGAGATATGGACATGAAAGGTTCCTAATATGTTTTTCTTAGGGTTATATTATTGGTGAGTCTTGAGTGAGTCTTGTCTCAAAAGTCACATGAGTCTTAACTCAAAACTCCCAATAATCTATTAAAGTATTGAGAAAGTCTTAAGTTGAGTCTTTGAAATCCAAGACTCAAATTAAGACTCGTGTAGAGTCTTGGCGCATTTTCCTATGTGCATGACCCAATGAAGAATTGACATATATCCAATTTTTTGTTTTTCATTTTTTTTAATAAAGTTGGAGAAAAGGAAAGTAAAAAGGAAAGTTTGAGGTGAGTATTAGGGATAATGATTAAAGTCTGAGGTGGGTCTAAAATATAAAAAAATAATTAAAGTTAGTTGAAAGTAGATATGGCAGAATCTTACAAATAATCTTACCCTTAAAGATTTGGGGTTGTGAAGTTTTTGTAATGAAAATATTCTCAGAAAAACTGGGACCCAAATCCGATAAAAGCTTCTTTATAGGGTATTCTAAAGAGACTAAAGGGTATTATTTTCACAACTTATCCGAGAGGAAAGTGTTCGTAGCTCCGAATGGTGTCTTCTTGGAAAGAGAATTCTTGTCCAAAAGAACTAGTGGGAGTAAAATTTATTTTGAAGAAATTGAAGATACACATGTTAGTTCTCCACCTAGAAAGGAGGAAGAACGCTTGGATTTACGAAGAGTTGTAATTTTTACACTTATGCAACCCACTCTGGAGAGGTCTGAGAGATCTAATTTTTCCAAGGATTTCGTAAGGTACGTATACTTGTTGACTAGGGAAAAAGAATTACTCTTAATAGAGAAGGTTGAACCTACGTCATATAAGGAAGCAACGATGGGACCTGACTCCAATAAATGGCTTAAGGCCATGAAATCCAAAATGGATTCCATGTACCACAACCAAGTATGGACTTTGGTTGATCCACCTGATGGTGTTAAAAACAATGAGTGTAAGTGAGTCTTTAAGAAATGATTAACATGGATGACAATGTTGATATCTCACTACAATGTGGAACACAATTTAGCCACAATTCAGTAGCGTACCGCTTGTTTTCGATAGCAAACTACAAATAGAAACAGAATTTGCGACGAAATAAGGTCCGTAGCTAAAAGCCTTATCGCTAATTTTACTACGGCGATTCAAATTGACTACTTATTATAGCTAACATATGTGGGGTAGCTAGTAGCTACTTTTGCGACAATAATAAAGATGAAAGTTTCAATAGCTTCATTAGCTGCCAAAAATATTATAGTCGTGAAATTAGTGATTGGCTTGGAGACCAATCTAGTTGTTGCTAAATTAGCGACTAATGTATTAGTATCTAAATTTTCAAGGAAATTATAAGTATGCATCATATATGTCATGTCCCCCTTAGCTAGGTAGAATTGTAACACCCGACGTAACTGAACAGGTTGCTCAGGTTGGTTCCCCATTGAAGAGGTCCATATAATAGTTAAGTGACGTAGTGCTTAAGAGGATTGAATTTACTACACTACTCATACCAACAAGATGCATCTTCTTTTCTGGTGGCCCATGCATAAGAAGTCTTCAGTCAAGCGTGCTGGAGAGCAATCTTAGGATGGATGAACTCCTGTGAAGTTTTCCAAGATGCGCATGAGTGAGGCAAAAACGCATTGGAAAAGACTCGTGTTGGTCTGTGGGTTATGTACACAGCCTGGCGAGCTTCCATGGTTGATATTTCCGGTTCTAGGTTAGGGTCGTGGTGTTACAAATGGTATCAGAGCAACCTTGTGACCGTGTGGAGATTCGGGTCATGGTATTGGCCAGGTGCGCACCAAGCGGGGGAGGATTCTTGGGAGCTACACTGCGGGTAACAACCAGGCGCAATACGGACTTTTTTGCTGCAAGTTGGGGTGTGTAACACCCGACGTAACTGAACAGGTTATTCAGGTGGGTGTCCCATTGAAGAGGTCCATGTAATAGCTTAAGTGACGTAGTACTTAAGAGGGTTGAAAATACTACTCATACCAACAAGATGCATCTTCTTTTCTGATGTCCCATGCATAAACACTCTTTAGTTAAGGGTGTTTGCTAGAAAACAATCTGAGGATGGGTGACCTCCTGGGAAGTTTTCCAGGATGCGCATGAGTGGAGTGAAAATGCATTGGATAAGACTCGTGTTGGTCTGTGGGCTATGTACACAGCCTGGCAAGCTACCGTGGCTAACATTTTCGGTTATAGGTTTGGGCCGGTGTGTTACAAGAATCGTCGTCTCACCCGCTTAACATGCATGTCCCACAATTTATGTTGTTTAGCGGAATCAAACACATGACCTCCAACTTCATAATTGACATTGTAATCATTGGGCTACTTGAAGATTATCGTTTATTAGGATAATGAATGTCTACTTAAAAGTATAAGCCATCTTTATGCATGTGAATTTAGGGTGCTTAATTTATATTTTATAACAATATAAGTAAATTATAATAAGTCAAATGTATATTTCTAATTAGCATACATTTTATATGAAATATACAAAATAAATGATTATGACAATTAACCTTAGCTACCAACTTATTTTTGTAGCTAAAAATTTTAATTGGATAAATTTGACACTCACTTTTTCCGTCTCTATAATAACTATGCATTTATCTACTAATTTACTTTGGTCTCCTTAATAGAGACTAAATAAGTTGTTCATAACATTGTGTCGCCATATATATAGAGACAACTTTAGTTACTATCAAATTTTGGACTCTAAAGACATATTTTAGATACTACATTCGTTATCTGTTTTATTCAGTCTCTATAATAGCGAATAAATTATCCACCACTTTTGCAACAAACCAGATTTTATAATGACTTAAATAAACTATTGGCGGAAAATTAATTAAGTCAAAGTATATTTAAAAGGAAAAAATGGATCATTATGGATCCTTAATTAAAATAAAGCAGTCGAGGCGTTGACTCCATTAGTTCGGTTACAGATCAAAAGTTCTAAAAGTCCAAGTCTAATAATAATTTTATTCTACTACAATTAAACTTTTCACTTGTCCCCGCCCAACTCTGCTCCAGCCTCGAGGTCGTCTGTAAATTATTCCAACAAACACGCTGAGCGCGTGTAATCTAACTATCCATAACAATTCAACGTATTAAGACAACAAGCGTATAAACAAACATAAATCATAACTAATGATTAACATCCACATGGAAAGATCAAATAATAAAACATGTTATCATTTGAGTTAAGAAATTTATTTCAGATAGAACAATTAAACACATGAGTCTCGACAACTAGTAACACAAATATACTAACTGGCTTACATATGACCGACTAGTGTAACTACGCTACCAAACTCGTAGACAGTACCAATCCTATTGAATAGAATAAAACAATCCCAACTAATCAAAATAAAAATCCCAACCAACTAATGACTAAAATCCTATTTTTTATTCTCTCTATTTTTTTTAGTCGACTCACACTGAAATATGTAAAACAATACAGCGTAACGCAGTAGACAATAATCAAAGTAACGAATAAAAGGCGGATGAAATAAATGACTGGTCATTATGTTATAAGACCGTCTATTACTAAAGATCAATAGGAAAAATATTTAATATTATCGCGCTTAAAATACATAAGTGACAAGAAAATTTTCAATAGTTAATTATACAATATTGCTACAGTTATCGCTACCGTCTTTCATTCGGTATCATAATTCTTGGCAAATCCAGCTACTCTATGTCTTTGGTCACATCATTAGAGATTATTATAATAGCAACTAACGGTATTTTAGTTGCTAAATAATTTTTATAGCTACGTAGTTTGCTACCCAAATTAATTTGGTCTCTGAATTAGCTATATAATTAGATACTTATTGCGTTTGTCACTAATTTAGAGACAAACATTATAGTAGTCTCCAAGTTTGTCATTAAACATAGTCACATGCTACCAATAATTCACCGATTGTAGAAATGGTAGCTAATATGAGTTTTCTTGTAATACATCATATGGAATTGACCATTAAGTAATTGCTTGACTTGAAGAGAGACAGTTTCATGTGATCAGTATGGTAGTGATAGCACCTCCATTTTTTTAAAAACAATGAGTGATCTAAGTAGGATTGAGTGATTCCAAAACTCTTTAGAGCACTAGTCAGTTTGGCAAACCACTGTCTAGGCTGTAGACTAATTTGTATAGTTTGCATACAAATTTGTATAGTTTGTAAACTCATGTGTTCAAGGCTGTAGACTAATTTGTATAGTTTGCACACTTGTTCAGGGAGAAATTTTGACTGTCTTGATGCCTTTATAGTTACACTTTTGCCTTTGTGTGTATAAGCTTTACAAACCTCCCCTTTTCTATTGTATTGCAGTTTTTGGTAATTCTCTTTCTCCTTCACCAATCGAATCACTGCTCGCGACAAAAGATTCATGTTGTAACAACCTGATTTTTAGTGACTTTAATTATCTAAGGCGGAAATTAATTGAGTCTAAACTAGAGTCATTAGATATATATTATAAACCCAGAATGTTAAATTGTAAATAGAGTCGTATATTACAACTCAACCATACGTGAAATTAAAGTAATTAAATGTTTACATCTCTCAATAATAAAATACTTAAAAACGATAAAAGGACTATCTTCCTCTTAACCACTGATTTACACCTCCATCTAGTACACCATCCCAGTACATGATAAGGCTAAAGTCGCGTCACCTTAATCAAAGTAAAACCTAAATACAACTAACAATAGCTAGTGGCAAGTAGGGTCGAATCCACAGAGAGATAGTCAGTATCACAGAGCAATGC
>JAUEKU010179315.1:0-10463 GCA_032274805.1 Gypsophila paniculata | reverse complement strand
TTATATTATATTATATTATATTATATTATATTATATTATATTATATTATATTATATTATATTATGAATAATAATAATTATTATTATTATTATTTTTATTTTTATTTTTATTTTTATTTTAGTTATAATAAGTTTACTTCAACTTTATTCGGTTCAATTTAGCTTCATTCAGTTCAGTTCAGTTCAGTTCAGTTCAGTTCAGTTCAGCACCATTCAGTTCAGTTCAGTTCAGTTCTGTTCAGTTCAGATCCATTCAGTTCAGTTCAGTTCAGTTCAGTTCCTATCAGTCCTAAAGAACAAAGCCTAAGTCTCTCTTAAGACGGATATAGCTTAAAACGGATTAAGTAGCATTTCACTTGTTCATATAAGACAAGGCTTTTATTTTTTTCCTATGCATCTCACTTTTGTTATATCCTAACTACTTGACCCGTCGTAAATTTAAGACGGATAATCCGTCCCAAATAAGAATTTGTGTAAAAACCATGGTTAAGGTGATACAAGGAAAATCATAATGTTGAAATAGACCTTTCAAAATGATTGTGTACTACAAATGTGACAAGTGAGGCGATGGCAACGACTGAGCTTCATTAGAGTCCTTAATGCGTACGAAAGTGCAGACCATACATATAGACCCACCAAATTTAAGATCACACATTACTGTCTATATTTTCATTTGTGACTTCTCATTTTCTATGAATAAACGTTATACTTGTATTTCCATGTCATTTCACGAAATAAAACTCGTATGATTATCCATCGTTGTACCGTTCTTCGGTCCTCGTATTTGACATACCGCTTATGATGAAAGTAAATTGTTCAATTTTCTTGTCCATGAGCCTTGATATCATGAAGGGAACAAATTGTTTTAAGGATACATTGTGATAATTTGATGCCCACAAAGCATTTGAATAATGAAGTTATTAAGGCGAAAACGATAACGCATTAGCAGGATATTAAATTTTGGTGGACAAGGTCATGAAACCGAGGTTTCTAAGTTTTGAACAGTAGTTGGGTCAAATAAGGTGATGATAGGTGGGCCAACAAGGTACGTTATGTATGGGCTTGAATTTGGGTTGGGTATGGCGATTGACGCCCGTTCGGGGCTCATAAGTAATAATGATGGTTAGGTAATTGCAAGTCAAGGATGTGAAGGTGGCGAAAGTGTTGATTTTAGAACTATCCCTTGGAGAAGATTGGCCGCTCTTGAGGAGGATCATGATTTCAGGACTTTTGCGTCATGAAACAGCAAATTATCAATCGAGGTCAGTCCGACAATCAAGTCATTTTGGTTGGGAATGGATTGGCTCAATTTGAATCATGTCGATTTAAGTTTGTCAAGACTTCAGATTTGATCAACCTATTTTCAGTATATAATACTCCCTCCATTCTAACATGATCCCCTCACTTTCCTTTTTGAGACAGTTCATTATGATCTTCCCACTTTCGTTTTTGAGACAGTTCATTATGATTTTCTCATTTACAATATTTTAGATCAGTTGGAATCACTTCGGATTTTTAAGGTCACGTAAATTTCAAACCGAATGAGTTGGGGTTGACAAATACGGTATCAAAAGAAACGTCAAAATATTCGGTCATTATTCATTAACTGCGTCATTAGTGGGTAAAGTTAGTTGAAGTAGTGAGATTGTATTATGCACCAATTTTTACTTATTATCAGCCGATATATGTTGAAAATTGTAAATATATAACAAAAGTAATTGGAGTATTTAATTTTTAATGGAAGCGTAACTTTGTTGACTAAGTTGCACGTGATATAATTAACTTAATATTACTCCCTCTGTCCCGATTATTTATTAACACTTTCTATTTATGGGTATACAAGTCAATTGTTAACATTTCTATATTTGGTAACTTTATTTGAGTAAAATACTATTGTACCCTTATTTTCACCACCAACTTTAAAACTCATTTGACCTCACCACCACACTCTTTCTTCTACTTTCAATAATAAAATATGTAGAAATATAAAGGACAAATTGGACTTTTGGTCACTTACCTTATTTTTTGTACAAAAATTAAATGTTAACTATTGAGTGAGACGGAGGGAGTATAAGATAGATACAATTAACACTCATCCTCCTATTCTACTAAAAAACAGTTTTTGCTCATGTTTTTTTCCGGCCAAAAACCTTTACTCACATCTACTCAAAAAAATGGCAATTGAAAAAATTTGAACCCATAACCTCTAATTTAAAAATTGTTATCACTACCACTAATCTATATTCATTTTTGTGTTTCAAATATTCAACATATAAATCTATCAGCCTACTAAATCACAGTCTAGGATCTAATTGACGAATCGTTATTGTAAATGCAATCTTTGTACATATTAAACATTTTTTTAGTTTATTCATAAGTCACACGAGATAATAATTTTTTTTTCTGAATATAATCAATAGATATTATAATTTTTTTCTTTAAAAAAACTTATTAACTATAACCTACAATCTAAAAGTTTGTTATCATTTATATAAATACTCTTAAAAAATACAGTATATATTAATAATAAATAACTAAAAATAATAAATAACTAAATAAATCACGTATTTTGGCGCGGGGCTAAACTAGTTTTTTTAAAAGGGAAAGACGGAGATGTAAAAAACATCATCACTACTAAGTTAATTTCCCATGAGACTTTTATATGACGTACAACAATTTATAGTTGCTTCTATACTTCATTTAATAATAACAATAAATGAGGTTCAAAAACATTATAAAAAGTTGTACGTCATTCGGCGGTCTTATTTGAGAAATTTGTGGACAAAGTAAATTTTTTCGAACATCGATTAAGTCCTCACGACACTATAAATACGCAAGGGTTAGACAAAGATAATGTATAAAAATATAATCAATTTCCTAAAAAAAAAAAAAAAAATTCAAAGTTATAAGCTATGGAGATTATCAAAAATTCAAAGGTAACACTGATCTCAGAATGCTTCGTCAAACCGAAGTATAAAGTCGAGGAATCAAAAACACCATACTATTTGGTAGGAGCCGATCTAAAGTTGTTATCACATCGTTATACTCAAAAAGGTTTTCTCTATAGGAAACCAAATGCTAGTAATTTCAATATGAACTTTTTTGTGGAGAAGATGAAAGTAGCTCTCTCCCATGCCCTCGTCTATTATTACCCTTTAGCAGGTCGACTTACGACGGTTAAGTACGAAGACGAGAGCGCATGTTCGATTCAGGTCGACTGTGACAAGGGTCCAGGGGCTAGACTCATCCATGCGTCTGCTCTAGGCGTTGGGGTCTCTATATCAGACATTGTTTCTCGAACTGGTGGCGAGGTGCCAATAATTTGGGAGTTTTTTAACTTAGGGGAGACGGGTGTGGTTAGTTATGACGGCCATACTCGAGCCCTCGTAAGCTTACAGCTTACAGAGCTCGATGATGGGGTGTTCGTTGGAATTGCCATGAACCATTCACTGGTCGATGGCATCTCTACGATGCATTTTATTAATTCATTGGCTGAAATATTTAGGTTTGAGAATAATGTAACTGATCATATTCTCTCTCATTTACCGATATTCAAACCTGTGATTCCTGAAGGATGCAGCCTAATACAGAAACTACCATACCTAGAACCTGAAAAGTTCTTAACCCGTGTCGATGACGACCCAAGACTCCAAGAGAGGATGTTCATATTCTCGTCTTCCTCAATGGCAAAGCTCAAATCTAAGGCTAATTTAGATTGTGGTGGTGCCGACTCAAAAATATCTTCATTCCAAGCACTAGCTGCATTGATATGGATTTCAATCACCAAGTGCAAGAAAGTGCCAATTGATGAGGTGACCACTTGCCTCGTACCAATCGATTGTAGATCCCGGTTCAACCCCCCTTTGTCCCCGAACCATATGGGCAATTTATCTCTAATATTAATGATAACTATGAACGTAGGCGCGTTGTTGACCAGTGGAATAGGGTGGGCTTCAAATGCAATACACCGAGCTATAGCGGCGTACGACGACAAAGTCGCGACACAATCCCTTGAGGCGATTATGGAGAAGCCATCAATCATGGATCTAGAAGATGCAATGAAAATGTTAAACCTTGTGAACTTCTCGGGTAGTGCAAGATTCGACATGTATGGAGTCGATTTTGGGCTTGGAAAAGCGGTCGCAGCTCCTGGTGGGAACATTGTTAAGAGGGATGGGATGGTTGGTGTGAGGACTGGAAATGAAGGAAGCGGAAGTGTGGAAATAGAAGTGTACTTGTTTCCTGAGCACATGAGTGCACTTGAAGCTGACCAAATCTTCATGGCTTACGTCTCTTGATTATCACAAATTCGCTACCAACATACTCACACATAAAAGTATTTTATCATGAAATAAACGTGGTCCTAGTCGTCTTTAAAGCTGGCCTAAAATGAGGACCCACCTACTTTGTGAGATCTTATTAGCTACGTGAATTCACTTCTTATTCCTCCGTACCCCTTAGCAAATCCCCTCGAGTCTGTGTACGAGCCCTAATCTAAGGCCAGCAAAGAACTAGTTGTTTGTTCTAACGCTATATTGTACTCGAGAGATTTTCTTAACCGTCTAATGTTGGATTAATGATCCAAAATATTAATTAAGATTATTTACTAATTACATGTTAGTGGATTAGTGATGTTGTATTGTAGTGGGTAGTTTAGAAAATGAAAAACATGTGTCACAATTAGTGAAGCTCATGTAGGTAGTGGTTAGTTTATTAGGTAACTTAAATATACGTAACTCCTATATAAGGAGCTTAATTATGTTAATGATAATTTGAGCAAGTTTATCACATTAAAACTTCTCCCTTTTCTCTCTACTTTAATCCCCCTTAAAAATTCTACATCTAACTCGTCACCGTCATAGTCTTACCACCAAACAAAGAACCATTATCGATGGACGCTATCTAATAATATATATATAAAGTCGAAACCATAGTCTCCATGGTCGACATTTGTCATTCATTCATTGGTTGATAAATATTTTAATATTTAAAATTAGATTTAATACATAAAGTATATTTATCTAATGAAATTAGGAAACAAATAGATATTACATCTAATTTATCTATTGATGAAATGAACAATATCTTTTATGAGATTAAATAAATATATATTAGTAATCATAATCTAATGTGTATTTTTTTAATTAAATATTATGATACCATAACCTAATACAATTAGGTAATCTAATAAAATAGGGATTTTAATAATAAAATATATCTATCTTCAAATAATGCGATCCTATTTTCACATATCTATTTAATATTATGTATATAATCGAAAAATTAGTCGTTCGACATTTGCCATTTTGCTTTTTCCTAACACTTGACGTTTGTTAATATTTTTTTTAATAAATATGTAGTATAGATTTAGGAGATGGGAGGTGAGATCACTTGAGTCTCTCTAAATATTTGGGTCCGTGACCCCACTAAAGTATCACAAGTTATTCAACAATTTACAGAATAATTCATGCTTATCATATCTCTAGAAAACGTTTGTTTGCAACTACTATTAAACATAGTCAAGGTCCTACATTTTATAATCTTATGAAGATATTAGAGCATACCAAGGTACAACATATCACACCTTTAAAGCAGTATGCTATACTTAAGATTTATTAGATGAAGACAAGGTTTGAAATGATGCAATTCACAAAGTCTCTCAATGGGAAATATCTCACAATTGTGATAACTATTTATTATAATGCTATTATTTCGTAAGGTTGTTAAGCCAATGCAACTATTGGAAAATAGTTGGACAATTCTTTTTAACGACATCTTATACAACTAGAGAATACTACTCACTACTCAGAATAGTTGAAGAACTATATATACTATATCCAATTTGACATTGAAAAGTTGTTATTAAAGAGTTGATGGTCGCTAAAAGACTACCCCCAATGCAATGCATTTACCGGATATTGAATTGAGACAAACAATGAACACCGCATTGATTAGAGACGCATTAAGACAAACACAATAGAGCTTCTACAAGAGCACCTACATCTACATGTCGACTTAAACACAAAACAAATGATTATTATACGATAAGGTAGCTGAAGCCGCTAAGACATATAAAGGATGACTGTTTTTCATTTATGGGCATGGAAACACAGAGAAAATATATGTTTACAATATTATAGTTTCTAGACTCCGATCAAAAGGGAATAAAGCTCTAGCATGTAGTATTCTATGGAATAACAACATTATTGCTTCCACTTGAAAACACTGCACACTCAAGATGTAACGTTCCTATAAACCTCAACACTACATCGTCTTGCAATATTGCTCAAGGAACACCACTAAGTGATTTAATTATAAAGGCAAAGCTTATAGAGTGTCTTGAAACTTCAATGACGCACAGGTACAATATTTTAGTTCACTTATAGACTATAAGGACAAGTACACATAACACATTTGAAACAATTTATAGGACACTCTGTGATATCTTATAAGTAACAACACAAACATGATGACACAAAAGATACCATTTTTGAAGGAAACAATACGTAGCTTAGATATTTTAAAAGTACTTGGAGTTTAATAGAAAATAATATTGCACTATTTATTAAGTAAGATCGTCTTTTTGGAGAATTTGTGATTGATCAATCATCTCTTCCTCTTCATATTAACTCATTCAATATACTTTATTCGCTATAAGTTAAATTCGTTTTCAATGTAAAGTTTACGATTTTTACAAAATATTGCTTTAAAATATAAGAAAATTATAGTATTAAACTCATCATAGAAATACTTTTAAACGAATAACAAAATATATATAGGTCGCCCGGCCGTAGGACGGGCACCAACACTAGTATGATATGAAATTCAAAAGGCAAAACCGCAAAAACTTTAATCCAAATGTGACTAAAATAAATAAATTGAAAAATCACTCAAAAAGAGAAAAATCAAATGTTAATGTAAAAAATTTCAAATAATGCACTTAAGGAGACTCGAATTCGGTGATGTATATGGAAATTAGTATATATGCCAATTGTGCTACGTACTAAGGACAATGCAATAAAGAATTTAGTTCATTGGATTATAACCTCTTTATTTTTGTCTAATTTAGTTTGGCAAAAAATTTTTGAGGCTCATTGTTTTATAAGGCCCAGTTCTGAGAACTGAATTGAACCCCTTTGGGCCGGCCCTGGATAATACCAATAATTAGAGATCATCAAATTAAGAGTACAATTATTATATGATAAATGGTCTATTATATAATATAGAGAGCAAAATATTAAATCGAAAGGTTTGTTCAAGTTATACGAATTGATAACTAGATCTCAATCATCACCTTTGAGATTTTCATTTAGATGGTTTTCTAATATGGTATCAACTATCAAATTCTCAGATCATGAGGCTTCGAATTTGATTCTTAGCCCGAGAGTCCCCTTTAACATACAGTCAATAATAACTTGTGTTCAGTCATGTTTTACACCTACATGCCTCCACGTGACGTGGCATATTTACATAGAAAAATTAATTATTCGACCTAAATATTTGTAATTTATCGACTAATCAGCCTTTGAATATTCCTGTTGTTTTTTTGCCCTCTCTTTGAACGTGCCCGTTCAAAATAAGTAAAATTATAGAGATAAATGTATTGGTTGATTTTTTGTAAGACCATTGTATGTAATATAATGACTTTATACTATTTTTTTTGTCTATAAAAACAGTTAAATAAGGTCATTATATATTGTACCATTATAATTATTTGGTTCAATAATTGTGATTATCCAAAGGACTAACCAACGGATTGTAAGAATAATTAATGTTCAAAAGTAAAACATGTCACTAAAAGCAATGAAATTTTTACATTATTTGACATACTTAATTATTTAAAATTACTCCATTATTAGAAAGCTATCATCGTTTTACAATATTGGCTAACGACAAATGGAAGCAGGTGGCCTTTATTAATAATCGTCGTCAACGCAGGAGACAAGAAAACATTAAATAAACACCAAATAATTCACAGATGCTCCGGGTGGTTGTAAGCCAAGTTGATTGTCCACCTTCATGGAGGTGTTGATGGTCCTGGGTTCGAACCCCTGTATGAGATGCTTTGCCTTGTGGTATCACGACGGCCCTTAGGGGTGGCTTACCTGGTATAGGTGGTGACGTCGGAATGTCTATGCCCGAGGGGACTCAACCCCCGTGACCAAAAAAAATTCACAGATGCTCCAAAAAAAATGCTTCACCGATGCTCACATTCACGATTGTAGGTGTAAGATGAATTTTAACAAAAATATGATTACCTTCGTTCTCATCATGACCAATATTCAATAAAATGTGATCATTTTTAAACTTATTTAAATGATCATATTTCACGTCATAATAATCACAAAAAATATTATAATAATCATCTTTTAATCAAAAATTATTAACCCTTAATACACATATAATTGCTTCATAGGCAAATCAATCCAAATTATTATATACTCCATGTCTCCCTATTACTAATATATTCCGGTCACATTATATTTCAAGATTTTTCTTTGTAATCCTCCCATTTGCATAATTTTCTTTTTTGGCAAATTTGTACTTGAGGATAAATCTTAGATTATTCAATTCTTTTTTGTCATTTATTTATCTTTGATTTTGGCGCAAAAATCAAGAAATGTATACAAAATTATTCATTGAATCCATTTTTAAAATAGAAAGGTAAACAAATGAGTGATACACCCCAAAATAAAATAGGTAAACAAATGATTGGGAAAGAGGGAGTATTATTGTATTTATAACTTTATCATCACATTATTAGTCTTTTAGACCATTTAGTGAAAAAAAAGTCCACTTGTATGTACTTTTCATACACTGTATTTTACTCCCGGCATTATTCATTATATACGATGTTTTCGTTTTACGATACGAGACATTAACTTTAATTTTTATAAAAAATATATTAATTCAAAAAAATGGAATTTTTTACAATTGCATTATTTTATCAATTTTTAATTTGGTGCACCGTGTATGGATAATCATTACAAAGATCATTTTAATAGAATTATTATGAGACGGGTCTTACATGAACTCATCTTAAAATGAATTCATCATTAATAAATAAATGGCTACTAATTACAAAGATAATCATTTATTAAAAAAAATAGATACGGTACGTGTAAATATACAAGTTATGGTAGGCCGGTAGTTAATTATGGTAGTGCTATTTATCAATATTCGTGAAACACAACCGAGTAGGCCGGTAGTTAATTATGGTAGTGCTATTTATCAATATTATGATAATCATGAACAATATTTTAAAAATGATTGTCGAATGCGTAATTGAATCAAAAATTATTATGAAAATTATGTACTTAATATTACGTTATCTCTTTATTTATTGTTTGATAAACGCAAAAATTTGACCAAGTTAAATTGAAACTAATTTATTTAGTTTAAAATATCTGATCATAAAAAAAATCTAAACTATTAATATAATGAACAAGTATGTTAATAATGTATTTAATAGTTTGGACTGAATTTGGAATGCGTTTGGGGATAAAGTGTATGGTTTAATTGAGTTTAAGGAATTAAATTTGACTAGAAAGCTAATGTGATAAGAGTGTGAAGTCTGGAGTTGGGCTTAGGTTTGTCTAGTTCTTTTGAACTTAATTTTGCTGAACTAAGCTAAACTACAATTAATGAAACTTATTTCACTGTAAATTTGTGAATAAAGTGTCGTAATGAAACTGAATTGAATTGAACTTAAGTGAACTGACCTGAAATTAAGTAAAATAAAAAAAAAGCCCTTAGCCAAAGGTGTGTAACTACTAAGTAATGATTCATAACAGCAATAGCTCACAACTAGACCTGGCAAAACTTACCCAACCCGAATGACCCGACCCGAATAACTTGACCCGAACCCGACCTGACACCCGAACTGAAGAACTTAGTTTGACCCGTAACCCGAATTGACCCGACCTGATCCGAAGTGACCCGACTATTAATTATAGCATACGACTTGTTATGTTTAAAAAAGTTGAAAATAACAAACCCGAAAATTACCCGAATCCGAAATGACCCAGCCCGACCCAAATTTGACCCGATTTTCGCAAACCTGTAATGACCCGACCTGAATTGACCCGATCCGAACCCGACCCGATTGACCCGTTTGCCAGGTCTAATTCCAACATTGATGTTAAACCCGAATTTATCAAGTGAGCAATTTTTTTATCTTTTACAAATGTGGCTTAAACCCTAATTTCACAATTCTGCATGCATAATCATCATTTTTTTAAATGCAACTATACCGGACATTGAATGATTTGGAGAGTAGTAGTTGGAAATTACGACTTCATTATCTTGGACATAATAACTTCTTCAACTTGCTCGTATAGTCGTATCTCAAGGTGTCAATATATATATATAGTTTGCAAATACAGCCAAGAAGTCGATATGTCCGAGTGGTTAAGGAGACAGACTTGAAATCTGTTGGGCTTCGCCCGCGCAGGTTCGAACCCT
>JAUEKU010179314.1:0-18850 GCA_032274805.1 Gypsophila paniculata | reverse complement strand
GCCAAGTGTTTGACGGGGAGGCCGAAGACGGTGGAGAAGGCGCAGGCGGTTTTCATGCTTTGGATTGAGCTGGAGGCGACTGACGCTTTCTTGGTATTGTGTTTATTGTGAATGTTGCTGTGTTTGAGTTACGCTTAGCTTGTTCGAGCTAGGAAGTGTGTTTAATGAGTAATTTCGGAATTTTTGTTTATTTTACGTCATAGGAGCAAACATTTGGTGACACCAAGTTTTTTAATTTAATTACTAAAACTTTGTCGTGCTCAAGTGTTAGAAATTGCAATGCCGTTTAATTTTTGTAGTGATGGTATCTCCTTGGACTTGAAAAATACGGAGTATTTTCTTTTGGTGGGATTCTGTGTTTGGGTAATTGGATTGTAGGCCATTTTCCATTTCAAACCATTGTTAAGAGGTGTAGTCAATCTCGAACTAGCTAGATGCATGTCTTTGATTATGCGGTAGCATGTCATTGTTCCATTTTCGGTTAGGGTTCATTTGTTTCCAAGCTCTACTTACCCTGCTTGATGCTGGGGATTTTTAGTATTTGGCTATGGCATATATTTATTCACAGAGGATAACGTTCAGTTAGATATTTTAATAACACTCTCTGTCGATGGAGAGTGAGGAAATGCTGGCTCATCTTCATTGCGTCGATCTTTTTGGCTAGCGACTTGGCAGATTGTGCGTGATTGAGCATGACATTCCACTTTTTCAAGCTAATATTGTCTTGTGAGTTTCCATTAGGGAGTTATTATAGTCTTAGATTTTCGGATGTACGGGTAAAGGTCATTGGATCAGTAAAACTTAGTGGTGGTGAAAGCTTTGTCGTTGTCAGTTTTTTTTGCATAGTGCTCTAGGTTTTCACGGCAACCCTCTTCGACGATATTAGTTGGCTGACAGGAATAAGTGAATGGCGAGTGATTGAGAGTGTTTCTTTAAAAAATATCATGCGTTGAATTAGATCCTTTATTGTGCCTTTGAGGTGGATGGTAGAAACAGTTAAAGAGTGGGGTCTCCAAATACTGAACTTTAGAATTTAAGACCTAGTTTTGAATACATGTTTGGTGAAGGCCTGTCTAATGCTCATGCAATATCACGTCTTTTCTTATACTCCGTATCATTCGGAGTAATGTTTTCGCCAATGCTTATTGCTTCACCTTTTTCGTTCATGTTTAGTTGCTCTTTCTATTGATATGCCTATCTTATTTTCCTTTGCTAGGATGCTATGGAGAAGGCTATCAAAAATAAAGTGGCAAAGGCTGTTGTACCTGCCATTGATGTCATGTTTCAAGCACTTAGGTTTGATGGCCATTTCTCTATCCTTCAACTGTTTGGCTGTTTCTGTAATTATTGTGCTGATGTTACTAGTTATCCTTTTTGGTTTGCCTCCTTAATTTTTTTTTCCATTTTTCCTCTATATTATCTAGCGAGTTTGGGGCGAAGGTTGTACCTCCTAAAAGAATTCTCAAGATGTTACCTGAACTTTTTGATCATCAAGATCAGAACGTACGTGCTTCCTCTAAAGGTCTGACGCTTGAATTATGTCGTTGGATCGGGAAGGACCAAGTCAAATCGATTTTGTTTGAGAAGATGAGGGATACAATGGTATGATTATTTTTTTCTTTTGCTCTTCTTAGATTGGAAGTGTTGCTCTTCGATTCTTCAATAACTTGATAATATTACACTTGATTCTGTTTTCAAGAAAAAAGAGCTTGAAGCAGAACTTGTCAATGTTGCTGGGGTAGCAAAGCCCACTCGAAAAATAAGGTAAATTTATATTCAGTATATTGATCTCGCGTATCATTTTTTTTTTTTTTTTTTTGGGATTGACGGTGGTACTTTAAAATATTTAACACCGGATCAGATCGGAACAAGACAAAGAACCAGAACCAGAGGTGGTTGCTGAAGCAACAGGCGCCAGTCCTGCAGAAGAATCTACTTCTGATGGTACGTAACTTTGGGAAACAGATACGATGTTTAGATAGAGGGTCAAAGGAGTTTGGGATGTGTGGGGTTTTATGAATTTAGGAAGTTTCCTTCGCTTTCGTTACCACTCCCTTTACTCATTCCTTCTGATTGTCTTAGTTGAGCCGGATGGTTCCTTAACTGTTTACATTTAGCATCATTTGGTGTCTAAGTAAATTTGAATTTTACTAGGAATTGAAACTTGTCTTTGTTTCAGCTCCACTGGAAATAGATGAATACGAGCTGGTTGATCCAGTTGACATATTGACACCATTGGAGAAGTCTGGATTTTGGGATGGAGTGGTTAGTTCTCGTCTGCCGCTTCACATGCTTTTTAAAATATATGGAGTATTTATGTTAATTCAGTGGCGTAGTTTCTTTTTTGCCTATTTATGCTGTACACTCATATCTCCTTTTGTTTTTCTCTATTATTAGAAAGCCACCAAGTGGTCTGAGCGAAAGGAGGGTGTTGCCGAACTGACTAAACTTGCTTCCACAAAGAAAATCGCACCGGGTGATTTCACTGAAGTTTGCCGAACCCTCAAAAAGGTAGTTTTATCCTTCATAATTTTAACTGTGAATTTTATATCGTGCCTGCTCCTTGAGCTTCTCATTAAGATATTTGATTATTTATGTGGCTACAGCTTATCACAGACGTAAATATCGCAGTCTCAGTTGAAGCGATACAAGCCATTGGGAATCTTGCCTGCGGCCTACGAGCTCATTTTTCTGGAAGCTCTCGGTTTTTGCTCCCTGTTTTACTTGTAAGTTATTCAAAAATTCAAAACTTGTTCGAAGACGACATGCTTTCTTTTTTATGGAATTTATTCCTTTATTTCTCTATTAAACTGAATCTCTTAATTTTAAGTATCCCATTCTGACCAAGCACGTATAACGGAAAATGAATGCCATTTATTTTAACTCATGATCTCTGCGTTTGGAGGTATTACGTTACCCAAATTAGGCCTAGTCTCAAGAGAGAGAGCGGCGACACACTATGTACACACATTGCCTTCCAACAATCTTGCACTGTCAATACTTGACTAGCTTTTGGGACGAAGGATTGATGTTAGTTTCTTCTTTTATGTTATGTGGTCTACCTGAGATATTAACTTGTTTGTGTCCTACAGGAAAAACTCAAGGAGAAGAAGCCTACTCTGACCGATGCCTTAACTCAAACTCTTCAAGCCATGTACAAGTCTGGTTGTATAAATCTTATTGATATAGTTGAAGGTAAATATGCATCTCTGTCAGTTTTGCTGCTATATCACAATCTAGTATCTTTGTGCATGTGTTTATAAGCTGAAATTTCCATTGTCATATCTACTTAGAAGTTAGAAATAGGGCTCCTCATCTGAACTAGGTGTAAGCATTTACCTTTTGAGCCTATGTCGTGGTTGCTTTCTGCTGTTTAATCTGATACTTAATATTGTAGTCGGTGTTGTCCCATTTTTATATCCACGGTTCTCTTATCTAAAAAAAAATTAGTTATGTCGCGGTTGCCTTCTGCTTCATTGATTGATCATCAGAATTCGGGCATATATAATTCCACCAAACTGATCACCTGAATACAAGTAGAATTCAGTGTGCTTAAATGAGCCTTAACCATGGTGTTAGATCTTGGATTGAGACTAGATCATATATCACCTTTGTGGCGTGATCTTGTTCGCTGTGCAAAAATGTGGCCAGTAGTATAGTAGGGCATTTGCTGTAACCATTACAACCTTAATAAGTTGGTTGCAAAGCGGTGGTGTGGCCGATGGTTTAAACCATGGCCTTACTGATCATTTGTAGTGATCAGCACATGCTAAACTAAGATGTGGCATTAGATTATCGTTTTAATATATTGCTGTAAGTCATATAGGATATCGAATGACACAAACGAAATATGCTTCTACACACAAAAAGATGGTGTGAAGATCAAGCTCTCAAATTCTGAAGAGCATTCTTATGTTCTTAACTATGAAGAGATTAAAATTGAAGTACTGGTGAGAATTGAGCACTTGACTCTATCTAAACAATAACCTCAAAAGGCAGATATGTACGTGGAAGCAACGTCATCACAAAATACATCGACGCCTCTCAATACAAGTGTATTACCGAATAGCCTAAGGAACATCTTCCACACCTCGCTAGTCCAACCCTTTTCCATCCTTCACCTTCAAACCAAAAAATACATCTTTAGGCTTTCGAGAGTGCACGTACCGTAAGCTGAAATGAGACAAGGATAATTGTGTTTTAGTGTGTCCGGACTATGTTTATTATGAAGGTATTTTGTATCTTATGACTGTTGAAAGGAGAAAGCTTTTGTAACCATCTAAAAACGTATTGGTTATTTTATTTAGTCTCTAAACGTATTAGTGTCCGGACTATCTTATGACTGTTGAAAGGGGAAAGCTTTTGTATCTCAAGACAAGGATCTTTGATGTGTTCGTTTTTAGTTTTGTTATCTGATATTGTAACAATAATGTTCCTGTCTGACGCATCCTTGTCATTTGGATGTAATGTGTTGCTTCCTGTTTTCTTGATGAAGCAGCATTAACATCATAGTTCGCCTCCTCGTGAATTGTATAGTTGTGCTAATTATAGAAGTTCCCTTCATTTTTCAAGTTTGCATTTATGTTTAACTCTGTAAATATTCCTTGTATTCGTTTTCTGTCATGAACTTTTTTCCTTGCTTTCATCTCTTTCTTCAGATATTAAGACAGCAGTTAAAAATAAAGTGCCTCTTGTGAGGTCTTCGACTCTGACTTGGCTGACATTTTGTCTCGAGACCAGCAATAAAGCTGTCATTCAAAAAGTTCACAAGGATTATGTCCCCATTTGTATGGAGGTGAGTAAGCTCACGTATGGGCACTTTTTTCTGATCTCTTGTTTGATGTATTGATACAGTAGTTTTCCAGAGCTCTTTTCTGTCATTGTAAATAATTGCATGTGCTGTCATTTCAGCCAACTTAATGGCAATTTTTTCTTGAAATTTGTAGTGTCTTCAAGATGGAACTCCAGAAGTGAGAGATGCAGCCTTCTCTGCTCTGACGGCCATAGCTAAGGCAAGTTCTCCCACACACTATAACTTTTCTAGAATTTTATGTCTTTTGTCTTTGTTTTTCAATGATATTTGATGTCTATTGTACCGTATCTTATTTGGGTGAAATGGGTCAGAAAAAATGAAGGTTATTTAGAATTTTCAAAAGCTAATGTTGTAATTTAAGTGATGAGCAACGTTTTTGTGCAATCTCATGTTCCTGTACAAAAGATGTACTAGTTTTCTTTAACTCTAATAAAGTTCTGGGTTCTGGAATTTAAATTGAGTGAAAAACTTATTGTCATGCTTTCCATATCCCAGTCGGTTGGCATGAGGCCACTAGAGAGGTCGCTGGAGAAACTCGACGACGTGCGGAGGAAAAAACTAAATGATATGATTGGCAGTACAGGGAGTGGTCCAGCTGGAGGTGGCTCAGGTTTTTTATTTTTGAGTTTTTATATTTTTTATTTTTTCTCGATGCCAAACTTATGTATGCTCTAACATATTCATCTTCTTGTCAGTTGTTCAAACATCAACTGGATCTGCGTCAGAGGTGTGTCTTATTGTCTTTTTACAATTGTTTTCTTCTAGTTTATTCATTTATTGCTACTCAAGTCATCTTTCATTTTAGTCAGCCATATGTTGTACCTTTAATGCGGTTACTTCTTGTGCGTATGATGTGAATCAGTCTGAGCTTCCTTTTATCTGCTAGCCATCGTAAATAGCTACTATGGTCTATAGTCTTAACTGTGTAGATGGAAATGTCAAATGTGTTGTCATGTGAAAAGCATATTAGTGATAGTTCATTCTCAGTTTTTATTGTGCTGGTACAGCAAGTTTGGTGTCATGGTATATTTGAATCTAGGCTGCAGTAGTTCATCACAACTGATTTATCAATGTTTTGAAAGTTGTCGTAGCCGCATTTTGACACCGTATGTTCGTATCGTTCACTTGTATTGCTCTACAACTGATTTAAGGTAGAAACTACCAACCGACTCTGAGATCAAGTCTTAAATCAATGATTGGACTCTTTTAGGTCAATACTTTTTGTATGTGAGGTACGTCTTTGTCTGTATGAGATCTTAATGGACCTTCATCCAAAAAATCATTCAAGCTTGACACTGTTCATTACATCTCACTGCCAATCAGTGAGAATTTGACTGTGTTGCTATGACTAAATTGGTTCTCGTGTGTTGAATTAAGAGGTGGTGTTTCTTTTCTATGGGGAAGGTAACCAAGGATCTTTGAGGGAAAGATTTCAGTCCATCTAGAAGTCAAGTTCTATTTTCGATGGTTTTGTGCAGTGGAAAGAAACCAAGGTTCATTGATGGAATAATGTCCTATTTGTAAAGAGGACATCTCGTCTTCAGTGTCCTCACTATGAAAGTGAAATGTCCCCTATTAAGTTTTTCTTATTATTCTTATGTAGGCTTGTTGTCTCTTCTGTAAAGTTGTATGGTCTTGGTAGTTTGCGCTCGAAGATGATACATAGGTCATTAAGTCGTAGTTGGTTTTTGTATCTCTCCTCTGTTTTGCTGTAGTCTGTCGTAGTTAACGCTTGGTTGTGGTGTTGACAGTCCACAGGAACCTCATTTGTAAAGAAATCTGCAGCAAGTATGCTAAGTGGTAAAAAGCCTGTTGCAGCAGCTGTAAGTGTGTTTAGCCCTTCTAAAGAGTGACAGACTGAGTTTTGAAATTGTGTGAAGTTACATTACTATTGCGTTTGATGTGTTGATGTAATAGTTTCTTTCCTGGTCTTTTCATCTGTCAGCCTTCTAACAAGAAAGGTCCATCAGCGAAGCCTGCACCTGGCAAGAAAGATGGGGCAGGGCAGCAGAAAACCCTGAAAGCTGCTGAGCCTGAAGATGTGGAGGTAATGTTACATAGCTTCTTCATTTTATGATCGTGAAATTCTCTTTCAGTTGGGTCACATATGTACGTTTTGTAAACAGCCATCAGAGATGAGTCTTGACGAAATTGAGAGCAGAGTAAGCTCTCTTATTCAAGGGGAGACTATATCTCAGCTGAAGAGTACGGCATGGAAAGAACGTCTTGAAGGTTTAATTTCTTTCCTTTTCTATGGTTGCATGTAGTAGTTCCAGACTTTGGCTTTCACTGAGCTGAAGAGTACGACATCCGTTTTTTTTATGTTTTTTCGCCATTTCCCCCTAAAAAAGAAAACCTTAATAAATGGTTGGATTAGATAGACTGCTGTTTAGTGCTGTCATATTCCTGATAGATACCCGTGCTTTGTTTTGCCTATTGGAAGATGCAAATTTGTCTGTATTTTTATTAATTATTCAACTTTCTTTGACGATCTACCTGTCGTAATCCCAGTTACTCCTAATAAATTGAGCGCGACACATGTCTTGACATGGTTTGTGACTGTCAGAACTATTTTGTGAAAATATTTTATGTTTTCTCTTAAAGTGAGGCATAGAAGTGTCTTGTTTTGAAATGTGATTATGTCAGACACAATGATAACACGAATATCCTATTGGTCAATAACTCAATACCTGGTTCATGTATGTTGATTGGACTTAGGTTAATTTTAAGTGAATAGTTGTTTGGCCCCTCATTGTCTTTCAGGCATTTGAATCATTACTTGTTTCTGAGTTTTACTTCAAAAGGCTACAGCAGATAAGCCTTAGTCATTTTTTATCTTCTATTCATGCAGCTATTTCTTCATTGAAAGAGCAAGTGGAGGGTATCAAGGAACTTGACAAGTCAGTTGAGATTTTGATACGTCTATTATGTGCTATCCCTGGATGGAGTGACAAAAATGTTCAGGTATGCTTTCATACTTGATGCTCTGCAGCATTCCCAGGATATGAATCGTTTTTAGATTCACTTTGTAGTTGCTCTATGTGTTTTGTGCAATCACTTTGTGATCTTCACCTTGTTTATGTAATTTTCTGCTTTAGGCATTGGTAAATTTGGCCCTCTTGTTTTTTAAGCATGCCGAGGTCAAGTAACATGTGCCTGTGCTCTTAAGGTTGAACAATGTTCAACCGCAGATGATTATCTTCTGGCATTTTTGTTCTTTCATATGAGTTGTCCGTATGTTGTGGTTTACTGAATGACACCTGGTTTCGTTTCCCCGATTCGGAGAGAAGGGGAAATTAGGAATCTGATGAATTGAAAGCAGTAGGATTTATAGGAACAGAAAATTGAGCAGTTGAACTATATACCCATATTGCATAAGGTACGTGCCGGGAAGGGGGTCTATGTAGATGATACATAATAGAAATGAAAATATAATTCTTACATCTCTCCAAATTGGAAGGTTTTTGTCTTTTTGATTTATGAAGGATGGCAAGTAATAGGTTTCTCACACCCCTTCCCTCCATCTCCCAATGCAAACAAGGGAAGCAGTTCTTCATTTGTTCATTATTATTCATGTAAATCCTTAAAATTTTTGTTGCTCTTGTCAAAAACAACATTATCCTAACGCCTCAGTGCTCTGATGCTCTCGGAAATAGTAGGGTATAGAGATCGGGTGTACCTAGTCTTGCCCCTTGCCCTTTTTGTTATCAACACCACTAAGCTGTATCAGAATGACCCGCAATGAAAACTGTGCTGCTCATTGCATCGAATGGGCGCTATTTGACCAAAGTCACCAAACAAAGCAAAACAAACACACAATTCAATTGAGATCGTCAACAAAAAGTGTATTTTTTCAGTACCTCTTATTTTATGGAAGCCTTTAGTTTATTTTTGTTGAAGACTCTGAAGGTGGATGAATCCTTTGTATCAAGATTTTGGTTACAGTCGTTTTGACCTTATTTATTGCTTATTTATTGCTGTAATGCCTTAGAGCTCATGAAGCCATATTGTTAGTTTCGTATTTAAATTTTTCAGGTCCAGCAACAAACCATTGAAGTTATTTCTTACATAGCAACCACTGCAACAAAATTCCCCAAAAAGTGTGTTGTCCTTTGCCTTCTTGGTGGGTATTTTTGTTATTTTATGTTTAGTTTATTGATTACATACTTTCAATTGTCCCTATTAGTTACTAAGGCGATATTTCCTTAAATGTCACTTGGTGTTTCTCAGGCTTAAGTGAAAGGGTAGCGGATATTAAAACCAGGGCACAGGCCATGAAATGCCTCACTACATTTTCAGAAGCAGTGGGTCCAGGGTTTATTTTTGAGAGGGTTAGTTTTTTCTAGCTCATTCACTTTTACTTTTCCTTAAATTGTCTTCATGTGTAATGTTTTATTGTTCTGTCCAAATAATCTTGGGACTCTTCAGTTTTACCATTTTACATGAATAATCACCACTTGCTGCAGCTATACAAGATCATGAAAGAGCACAAGAATCCCAAGGTCCTAAGTGAAGGTATATCATGGATGGTTTCGGCGGTAGAGGACTTTGGTGTTTCCTACTTGAACATGAAGGTAATGGTAGCTTGCTATTCACGTCCAAGCCTCTATATGCCCTTTTAGCTGTCCAACTGTAATATGATTTTTTGTTCTTACTTGTGCCTTTGAAGGATTTAATTGATTTCTGCAAGGAGACTGGCCTTCAGTCAAGTGCTGCTGCGACTAGAAATGCCACAATCAAGTTGATTGGCATCTTACATAAATTTATTGGCCCAGGTGGAAATTAATCAATTTTTTCAGCTTAAATGATGTATTCGGTGTATCTCTTTGTCGAATGATGTCTAACCTTTTTTTTTGCAGATATTAAGGGGTTTCTCTCGGATGTTAAACCTGCTCTTCTTAGTGCACTTGATGCAGAGTATGAGAAAAATCCATATGAGGTATTGCCATTTATACTCTAATCAACGCTTGTGTATTTTACTTGGTTCTCAATATCAGTCTTCCACTTACAGGGTCCTGCAGCGCCTAAGAAAACAGTTAAAGGATCTGATTCATTAGATGCGCCTGCTGGTGGCACAGATGGCTTGCCACGGGAAGATATCAGCAGTAAGATCACTCCAACTTTACTGAAGAATTTCGAAAGCCCTGATTGGAAGGTTCTCTCTTGTGCCCAAAATATGTCTTATCAAAGAACTTGCAAAAGAATTGTATCACAATGTAGATCAAGATAACTATTAAGTAGATGCTGACTTTGTGGCTTATTTATCCAGACTCGTCTGGAATCTATTGAAGCTGTTCAAAAGATACTGGAGGAAGCAAATAAGCGTATTCAACCAACTGGAACCGGTAATTCTATAACGTCCTGATTTTAGGCTCACATATAAGTTTCTGGTTACTTCTTGAATTCCTGCTGTCGTGTTGCTTATCAGCCGTGTTAAATACTTTTCTGCTTTTTGGACACAGCGGAGTTGTTTGGTGCTCTTCGAGGCCGTTTATGTGACAGTAACAAAAAGCTGGTGATGGAATCATTATCGACCATAGGTGGTGTTGCTTCAGCAATGGGTCCTGCAGTTGAGAAGGCGAGCAAGGTTGTGTGATTGCTGACACGCTATACCTATTATACTGCTTCTAAGTTTTCTTATTGTTTCACACCAATCGTTTTTGCACTTCAAATTTATTTTGGAGATCAATGTTTCAGGGTATTCTATCGGATGTGTTGAAATGCCTTGGTGATAATAAAAAGCAAATGAGAGAATGTGTTTTGACAACTTTAGACCTATGGCATGCTGCTGTTCATCTTGATAAAATGGTATGTCCTTATTTGCTCTCGTTGTTTATTTTCATTGTTGAATTAAGTTAATGCTTATTGCTGACATGTTATGTTACGTGTATGTAGATTCCCTATATCACTGCTGCTCTTTCAGAACCAAAACTTGGCGCGGAAGGTCGTAAGGATATGTTTGAATGGTTGTCTAGGCAACTTTCCACCCTAAACGACTTTTCTGATGCAGTGCATCTACTGAGACCCACATCTGTTGCCATGACGGTATTCTTCTATTACCGTGTCCGTTTTTGTAAAAGTCTGTGTTCCCGTTCTTCTTTCTTCGAGCGAATCTTTAAATAAAATTGTTTCCCACCCCTTTACATTGTGGCTGCTCTTATTTTTTCCCAGGACAAGTCAGCAGATGTCCGAAAAGCAGCTGAAGCATGTCTTGCTGAAATTATAAAGGCTTGTGGCCCAGAAATGGTGAATAGTGTAGCTTTATTCTGCTGAATTTGTATTTCAGAATAGTCAATAATTACACAGAAGATGAACCTAATTATGGGCGTTCTGTGTTTTCAGGTGACCAAGAACCTGAGAGATATTCAAGGCCCAGCTCTTGCACTGGTTGTTGAGAAACTGAAACATTTTGGCAGTGTGCCTGGTGCGGCGTCGTTGTTCTTATTGTTCTACGAGTATAATCACATTTAGCATATATTAATATATTTATTTGGATCTGTGTAGATTTATATGATTCAACTCATATATCATCTGCGGCATCACTCCCCAAGAGCAGCAACAGGGTTGGGAAAGCTACTTCAAATGTTCCTGGTGATCGAGTTACGAAGCATGGAGCAAAATCTGGGTCCTCGGTTTGTTGCCTGCTCTTAGATTTGTTTTCTGCAGATTTATTCCTCTGTATGTGGACAAATGTGATACTTTTGACTGTAACAGAGAGCTATGCCAACGAGGACTTCAAGAGCGGATCCAATCATGTCTGTTCATGATATTTCTATGCAGACTCAGCCGTTACTAAATGTTAAGGATTCAAATAAGGTATTATCTTCAGAAACTAAATATGATTTCCAATTAATAGACAAGTATGATTTAATTTCATGTGGCCCTCCCTATGTTTGCAGGATGATCGGGAGAGGATGGTCGTTCGCCGTTTTAAGTTCGAAGAGCCTCGTTTGGAGCAAATTCAAGAGCTTGAGGTTTGTAGTAGTTATCCGCGTATCTAAAGCATTAAACCTTTTCGCAGTATTCTTAACCTTTTTGGTTTTGGCAGGGTGGGCTTATGAGATATTTTAGGGAAGATTTGAGCAAAAGGTTGCTGAGTCCAGACTTTAAGAAGCAGGTGGATGGCATAGAAATGCTACATAAGGTAAGGCTTGCGCTGTCAGATTTTTGTACATGGATGTTTGGGAGCTTTTTATCATTAATACGGAGTATCATTTACAGGCACTTCCTTCACTCGGAAAAGATATTATTGAAGTTATGGATATACTTTTGCGATGGTTCGTATTGCGGATTTGTGAATCCAACACAACATGCCTATTAAAGGTTACTTTTATTCCACGTCAGCTTAATGTTTTGTTTAGTTGTGGTATGTGAGTTGTCTACTAACATTTGCTCTGGTGAAGGTGCTAGAATTTCTTACTGAGCTTCTCGAGGCTTTGAAGAGTGAGGGCTATGCACTTACTGAAGCAGAGGCTGCCATTTTCCTTCCATGTTTTGTAGAAAAGGTTCTGCCATTTTTTTTTACATTCAAGATGCTTTAATATATTTATATGCCATGTACTATTTTTGTGCCCGTGTAAGAGCCATTGAGAACTTATGTGTGGCTGAGACTGCTGAGTTGGCTTTACTATTCTTCCATCAATAAGGCTTGGGAATCATCCCCTGCATAGAATATCTAACTGTGTTGCTATGACTACTATGAGTTATTTGGTGCAGTGTCTTACGATCGATGTCTTTCAAGGCATATCATATATGTCATTGATGATTTATTGATTTATTCTGATTTTGATTGTTTTGTAGTCTGGGCATAACATTGAGAAACTACGGGAAAAAATGCGGGAGCTCACCAAACGAATCATTAATGTATATTCAGCTGCAAAACTTTTCCCTTTTGTTGTGGAGGGTTTACGATCAAAAAATAATCGAACACGGATAGAGTGTGCAGATCTTGTTGGTTTTCTTCTCGAACATCATGGATCAGAGGTTGGTTAGAGAGATTGACTTTGCTGTACTAGCACTGTCTGAACTTAACTGACACCCTTAATATCATTTGCTCAGATAAGTGGCCAGCTGAAAAGCTTACAGATTGTTGCTAGCTTAACAGCTGAACGGGATGGTGAAATTCGAAAAGCCGCTTTGAACACTCTAGCTACTGGATACAAAATCTTAGGTATCTTATGATTGATTGAGTATTATTATATTGTCTACCTTGTAGTCTTCCAGTTTAATATCTGTTCTTTTGCTTGTTACAATCATTCTTCAGCCTGTGCAGTTCTTGCTGAAATTTATTGGGCCGAAGAATATATGCCCCAACACGCCCCTCGGACATTATGTTTGCATCTGAAACTTAACATTGACATGGCACAAAAATTAAATATTGGCCCTAGTACTTTGAGATTGTCTTTGCTCGAGAAGCCTGCATAATTTGATTTTGTAATGTGTTGTATTGCCTTATTGATGAATAAACATAATAGTCACTTGAAATTCGCCATATTAGCTTGCTGATTCTGTTAAAAGTTTTGCAATGTTAATGTCGATAGGACACATACCCCATGACTGTAGTTACTCATCACTATTTTGTTAGAGCAGAGTGCTTTTTATCCTGACATTGTTTCATTTGTATAGGTGATGATATCTGGAGGTTTGTCGGGAAGCTCACAGATGCGCAAAAAAGTATGATTGATGAGAAATTCAAGTCAAAGGTATTGTATGCTGCCTACATTTAGTTAGCTTTTGCTGTATGTTTCGATTCATTAAATGCTACCTCTTTGTAGGCTCGTGAAATGGACAAACGAAGAGAGGGGAGGCCTGGAGATAGGACAGCTTTACGGCGATCAGTTAGGGATAACGGGTGAGTGCTTAGTCATTTCATTTTTTTGTTCGATTAAATACTTTTCCATGATGAACTCTTTCCGTTTAATATTAGTTTGGAAGGAATGTGAGTCTGGCTCGTAAATATTTTTTCGGCCGAATTCATTATTTTTTTTTTCATATTTTATTGTGTACTTTGTATGAGAGTGGCAGATTCCCACTTTCGCTTTCATTTTAGGATACACGGAGTACTGCTCAATGTGATATAACAGTGCTACCTAGTCCCTTAATTTTTGTCCTAAGCTTTAGTGCACACTGCTCAACCATTTATTTATGATCTCATTTATCTTAATTTCATTTTCACACAAATTTAAAGCAAGTGGACCCAAGTAAATTGTCTTGTTTATAGATGCTTCATAGTGCTCTCTCATGTTCTAAACATCGCTGAAATGTTAACACCCTTCTTTGTCTCCTTATAATTACACAGTATTGACGTCGCTGAGCAGAGTGGTGATGTTACTCGATCAATTGCTGCTCCTGTTTTCGCAAGGTATTTTGGTATCCTTCTGACATTTGATGTTAGAATATCTTGAATTCAGTTCCTGCTAATACAACCGCCTAATTGCCAGGGAAAGTTATGCTCATCCCGAGCTCCACATTGAGAGAAATCCATTACCCAGAATATATCCAGCTGTTAGCGGCCCAACTGATTGGAAAGAAGCCATTGATGTCATCGCGTATGGTGCTCCAGAGCAGGTACAGCCATAGAGGATTGAACTATTTATTAAGGATGGCAATTGAGTTCAAAATACCCAATATTTTGTATTTAGACTTAAACCGAAATGCTCTGATTGGAAACCTGATCCATTTCATACCCAAACCCGGCCCGTTCATAAAATTATTGGCTTTGAAACTATATTAGACTCTTACCATATGAGTTGTGAAAAATACAAAAAGGTTGGGAGGTATCAGTTTTTCTATATTATATTCTATAGTAATAGTGTTGGCATTTGACAATCATGATGATGTTTCATTGCCTTATGTTCTTATGACAATTATGTTTATTGATTATATTTTAAAGTTGATTATCACTAGTGATGATTGAAATCCATGTGCAGTTGGTGACACTTCTTTCTTTTCATAAATTTACGCACACTGTTAAATGAAATTTGGGTGTTGAAAATATTGAGTCAATGGAAGAACGAAATTGAATCGAATTGGGTATTGGATGAATTTGTGGTCTCTGAACTTATTCCTTTTATCTGAATGTAGTCTGTGGAAGGAATGAAGGTTGTGTGCCATGAGGTTGCTCAGGCAATGAATGATCCTGATGGAAGTGCAATGAACGACATTGTCCAAGATGCTGATAGGCTAGTCTCAGTATTAGCCAATAAGGTACATTATTGTACTTTGAACCGGTTTTCTTTTCTTGATTTAACAGTCTCATTGAAAGTAGTGTTATTTTTTGTGATATAAACAGGTGGCGAAGACTTTTGATTTTAGCCTCAGTGGAGCTTCTTCAAGATCTTGTAAATACGTTTTGAACACACTGATGCAGGTATATTTACCTGTGTTACTACTCATGTGTGCCCAAGTTACTGTGCTCTTCTAGAGTAGCCATTAGGTGTTCAACCTGTGCAATTGCTCCTTTTGGAAGTTCTGACGGTGTCTTAATATTTAAACAGATCTTTCAAAATAAAGTGCTGGCTCATGCCGTCAAAGAGAGTACTCTTGATATTCTAATTACTGAGCTTCTGCTTTGGCTTTTGGATGAACGGGTCCCCCGCATGGTTGAAGGCGACCAACTTTTGAAAGCTTTGAATGTGTTGATGCTCAAGATTCTGGTAATTCTATCTGTCCTCCAGTGACTATTATGCCTTGACTTCTGTACAAATACAAACTTATCTTACGAGAGATGGTGATAAATACAGGATAATGCTGACCGAACGTCGTCCTTCGTGGTACTTATTAATCTATTACGTCCATTGGATCCTTCAAGATGGCCTGCTCCAGCATCAAATGAGGCGATTTCTGTTAGGAGCCATAAATTTTCTGATCTGGTCGTGAAATGTTTAATTAAGTTAACGAAGGTATTTCCCCATATTACTTGGCTGTTTGTGCATAATTATTTTACTGTTAACTCAAATGTGGCATTTGAGGGTTGTTATTTATCAATTTACTGGTACACTTGATTCTGATACTCTTGACGAATCTAAACTGGAAGTAATGGCACCATTACATCTGAGATGCTTGGTAGTATTAATGCTACCTCTTTCTTGTTTATAACTTGCATATATGATTTGGGAGTCAGAAAATCTGGTGGCTGGTGGCTTTTCGATTGGATCGTTGGAAACTATCCTTTTGGCCTTCTGTCCCACTTCTTTTGACTATCTTCTTACTGCAGGTTCTTCAAAGCACTATTTATGATGTAGACCTTGATCGCATTCTCCAAAGCATCCATATATACCTGCAAGAACTGGGTATGGAAGAAATAAGGAGAAGGTAACTTATTAGTTTAATGTTAATAGTCAGGAGCTCTATTCCTGACACTTGTTGCCATTACTTGTTTCTGTTTTATTTAAGTGACTGATTCCCGACTCTCCCCTTGTTATTTAACATTGATTAAATTGAAGAGCTGGAGCTGATGACAAACCGTTGCGTATGGTCAAAACTGTCCTTCATGAACTTGTAAAGCTTCGGGGTACAGCTATCAAAGGTCATCTCTCGATGGTTCCTATAGATACAGAGCCTCAACCCATTATTCTTGCATACATTGATTTGAATCTCCAGGTATTGAAAGATAACTACGTATAATTTTCTGGTTATATTTGTACTATGTGGGTCTTTTTAGTTTTTACTCCATGTCTTCTGAGTTGATCTAATTAAGAAGTTATTCTCATAGACATTGGCAGCAGCGAGGATGCTTACTCCTACTGGACCTGTGGGCCAAACTCATTGGGGCGACTCAACAGCTAATAATACGTCCTCTGCCACTCACTCTGCGGATGCCCAGTTGAAGGTTATCTATCATTAGGGCGATTCAACAGCTAAATCTGAGACTTTTTGGTGTGTTTTTTCCTAATAGATCATTGTCATGCAGTGTTGGTCTTTATGAGCTTTTACCGTATCACACAACTATACCCTAAGGCAAGTAAGCATAGGACTTGTGAAAATTTGATTGCTTAATGTGGTTTATTGCTGTCTCTGTATATGCTAGCTACACTCGGCTTTCAGTAAAGAAGGCATATGAACTGAAATTCGTTCTATGCAAAAATATTTGATATATTTGCTCAGCTCCAAAATGCTAGTGAAGCATTCAGGACGTATATTAGAGACGGTTTAGCCCAGCTGCCCAGGTATGTTGATCTAGCTAATACTCTGTCCAAAGTTGTGCCCCCTGTATCTGCTTTACATGTATACCCTTCCCACTTGCGTTTTTCAAAAAAATTGGTGCCATATCTGCCATAGCCCATAAGGGATGTAATGAATCCGAGTGAATGGAGCTAAAACTATCTGTCTTTTTCCTTCCACAAAGACGACTGCTGCTGGTACTTAACATCAGTTTTTTACTTCAGATGGAAAAGAATGCTGCAGCTGCAAGGACTCCGTCGAGTGTCCCATTATCAACTCCCCCACCATCTTCCTTGACGCTTTCATCACCGAAACTGGCACCTTTATCCCCTGTTAATACAAACTCTCTGAATAATGCAAAATCAAATCATAGTAGAGTCGAGCCAACCAGTTTTACATTACCCCCTGCCTTCACCGAGGATGAAAGAGCAGGAAAACAAAGAAACGAGAGATTGGCTTCAGGTTCAGGAGGTAATCAATATTTTCGTGTTCCTATTTCCTTACGCTAATTACGCGGCTAAGTGAGTTGATTTTGATGGTGCTTTTTGTCTCAGTACCCACTGGAACCCTAGATGCTATTAGAGAAAGGAGAAAGAGCATCCAGTTAGGTGCAGCTACAAATCCAGATACCGGAAGTAGGCCACTAACGCCGATGAATGGCAATGTGGCTCATAATCAAGCTCAAAATGTGTCAGATGATTCTGGTGTTGAGAACCCGGCTCACAACGGGGTCCTTCCCATGGACGAAAAAGCATTATCTGGGTTGCAAGCCCGAATGCAAAGGCTTAAGACTGGATCATTCGAACAACTGTAGAAATCGAGAGACAGAGTACACTTAAGCATCCATCATGGGGTTGCTCTCCTTTTACTCGATTTTTCAAGGATGATTTCTGGGTGCAGACTTTGTATATAGGGAGAGAAGATTAAGGATTTACTAAATCGGACGCCTTGGAAACTCTATTTTAGAAGGCTCGTGGCCTGTGCTTAGTTGTGATGTATTCACTCTACATGGAACTAGGGATTTTTTCTAGGTGATTGTCGAGGCTCGAGATTAATCAGTATAGCGCAATTGAAGAGGACTCCCAATGTCTTATATGGGATGAGACAGTCATGTCTATGAGACGATGGTCGGTCTCATACAAGAAGGTATATGCACTACATAAGGTTCGTCTGCTCTAGATATATTGAAGACCTAGACATCGTCATTTATATATGATAATTGATGATTTGATGGACACAGCTCGTGAGGTGTTTTTGGCTGCAGTTTTGTAAAATTTTTGTTTTCGGTTTTCTAGGGTATCTGTACACGTATCTATCTAAACCAGTTTTATGATAATCTGAAATTGACAGAAGAGCCTTTCCTCTCTGTACATTGTACTAAACATACTTGAGTCAGTTTGTCGGTCCTTTTGGATCCTCGCTCATCAGCTTGAAACAATGATTCAAATACAAGTTCGTGAAAAAAAATGAATGCTCGATACATTCTGTATACAGTGTGGGTGGCTTTCATATCGTATATCGGAGAACCCGCTAGTATCTATATTGTTAATTGGAGGGATAAATGTAGGCTTACTATAAAGAACCTTGTTGAGTAGCTCTTCAAAACATGGATTTTTTGATAACGGATACGGTACGGTTTAATCGTATATACGGAAATCGTATATACGATTTAACCGCGGTATACGGTTTGTTGTTGTCCCCCAAATCAAACAAACGCTCAACCCTTATTTTCTTTACTTCTCCTTCTCTCACTTCTCTCTCTTCTTCTCCATTACCCTGCTTCCTCTGTGTCCCTCCAAACAACCACAACAATCACTCCGGTGACTCACATCTCCGACCACCACAAATACTCCCTCCTTTCACCTACTCCGGCCA
>JAUEKU010179303.1:0-10467 GCA_032274805.1 Gypsophila paniculata | reverse complement strand
GCAGGGCATCTCAGAGACGCAATGGTTATCTTCTCTTTGCTCAGAGCTAAGCGGTTGCAGCCGGATGAATACACATATAATGCTCTCATTAGTGGTCTTTGCAGAGCAGGGCATCTCAGAGACGCAATGGTTATCTTCTCTTTGCTCAGAGCTAAGCGGTTGCAGCCGGATGAATACACATATAATGCTCTCATTAGTGGTCTTTGCAGAGCAGGGCATCTCAGAGACGCAATGGTTATCTTCTCTTTGCTCAGAGCTAAGCGGTTGCAGCCGGATGAATACACATACAATGTGATGATCTACGGACTTTGCCAACATGGGCTATTGGATGATGCTTTTGAGTTATTTACGAAAATGGTTGAGAACGGGCATTCTCCTGATATGTGCACCTACAACATATTGATCAGAGCATCGCTCGATGCTAGGAAATTCAGTAAGGCTCTAGAGCTCATCCCTGATATAAGAAGCAGAAATCTTGCCCCTGATTCTCACATCCCTCCTCTAGTCGTAGAATTACTTGCTGATTCTACTGCTAACGATCAATACGACTCCTTGCTTCGAAAGTATTTGGGCATTTGAGAACCTGCTTTTTTGAGTTTGTCGGTTCTGTTTGTCTATGTGTATGTGATTCATCCAAATGTTTCGATCTTGATCTATTGTTAATGATTGTCATTGGTGATTCTTTTTTATTTACTTGCTTTGTGTTTGTTATGTGGGGTGTAGTTATCTTTTATCTATTTATTCTATAATAAATTGCAGGTAACAAGTTGAGAAGGAAGCCTCTCAAATCTCAACATCTGAGTCATGTCAATGCAAGCAGTTGAGAGGAGGAAATGAGCCCGAGGATGAGGGAACACTTAAATGAGGATAAGACGTTTAAACGTGAAGCACTGAGCCAGAACATGGCCGTGGACCCTGCACCGTCTACATTCGCCAAGGAAAGGGTTCTCAGGTGAAGAAAGGGAGAGGTAGGAGTAGATCAGGATGGAGGAGAGTTATAGCGATTTGTCGCAGCAAGGACAGGCACTGGGAATGATGGCTTATTGTTGCATTGTTTAAGGTAAGGCACGATTGATCAATTTTTTTTCTGTATTGCTTCAATGGTGTGATGGGAATGTCTCGGTGATTGACCGCGTTAATCACAGGCATGAAGGACTCGTGATCGTGTCTTCCTTGGTCCATAGTCCATAGGTTTGCCAAGGAGCGTCCATTGAGACTTTCACGGGTTGCATATATTCTGAAATGGTTTGGTAGATGGCCATGACAGGGATTAGCTTCAATTCGGTAGTTTGGAGAATGGTGGTTAAGGCTGCTAATGAGCGCGCAAAAAATAACCATTTCATTACTTTTCGTAAATCTTTGTTGTTTTATTAGTATCCATTCAACTCTAAATTGTACAGAGATTCACACCATAACTTATTGTGAGATCATTTTATATGAAATTATTTATTTTTTAATACGGAGTATATTTTTTTTGTCATTTAAGTCATCAACTTGGAGTGTATTTATCTTTTATTTTACGCTAATATGGAAAATAGGATTATCATATGATGTACTACATCATATCCCGTATTTCTGAGTTTTGTTAATAAATTTTTGAGTAAATAAGATTTCTGAGTATCAAATTCAAATTTTTTATAAGAAAACTCAAACTTAAAATCTGAGATATTATTTCAGATGTATAGTCTATTAATTGCACTAATATAATCTGAAATTGTCTTACGAAAAAATATACTTCCTCCATCCCAGTCAATTGTTAACGTTTGATATTTGAGGGTCTATAAATGATGCAATTAACCCTTATATTTTTGTGGATTATACAACTTTAATATAATATACATGTAAGTGAGCATGTTATAATGATTCCTGTATATATGTTAAGTTACTCTGTATTTGTTTTCATACTCCTTCATTTCTTGCATTTGTTTTGGTACTAAAATTGAAACGTTAACAATTGACTAAGACGGTGGGAGTACAGTTCAAGAAAACAATAAGAGGATTAAACATCTGAAAATGAGGCTAATCGATTAAAAATGCCTTTGAGAAACCTAATAACAAATTAAACTTATTGGATATACAATTATAAATTTATCTTCACAATAACGATGCTGGACTGATGGGCATATGTAAATTAACTACGAAATAATTATCAATATCAACGTTGTTATCATCATAAAATTAAACATCAATGAAGTTTTAAAAAGACGATTTTGTACAATGAATTGTGAAGAGCATTTTCTTTTACACTCTAACCACCTATTTAATATACCTTCATTTATTATTGGTCTCTCGATTTAAAAGTGGAAAACAAACTTTCACAATATTTACGCTATATTTTGATGTTAGTCATTGAGATATAGATTATATATTATATAATGAGGGACTAGATAAACTTTTTCACATGTTATGTCCACATCTATACAATACAAAGTATTTCGATTTTATATGTCTGATTATGTTGCGAACTTTTAATTTGTAAATACATCCAAAAATTGACATACGTTTTCAGGTAGATAGTTTCAACTACAAAGTTCAATTATATTAGGCGTTAAAGTGATCATTTTAATGTTTTTACCCAACAATGCTTCTCTTCAAAGAGATTGTTTGATGGTAGGTACTCCGAACTTGGTAGAACTTGTTATTGTGAAACGGAGTACAACAATTGTAGGCCATGTTAACTACTTCCGTATAGTCAAGAAAGCCCAAGTCAAAGGGCTGACCAAGCTTGCATAGAGTCCGTGTGGGCCACCTAAATGCGCCCATACAATAAAAAACTCGACCCAACCCAACCTAGACTGATTTTTTTTTGGCACAACCCGACCGAAGCCTGATCCAACTCGGCCTAGGATCAACTATAGTCTATACAATATACTATTATTACTATACACAAACATTGTATCCAATTCTATGTTACCACGTTTCATCACACGGCCACCTTCTTTTAATGCAATCGAAGACGATAACTATGTCAAGGTGGAAATTTATATGCGAAATAAAGACATATAATCGAGATAACAATCGAGACAGAAAATGAGACATATAATCCACCCTCACAAGTCATAACATACTAAGCATCAAAGGGATTATCCAACTTAAAAGTGTTACAACAATTTGCATCTGATGAAGAATTTGTATCAATTTCATACAAGAATTTGCAAAATGAGTTTCGATTTAAATGCATAAATAGACTTACACGCAAATACGCAATCTAGAAAGCCCTAAAATTTTGTAGTACAAGCTTGAAGAATGAATAAGAGAGCAATAATTTTTCTATGAGACCGCGTTGTATGCATACGACGAACTGTTTGTAATTATAATATGATCCTTATACTGATTATTGTGACTATTATTAAGTAAAATATATGAGCCCTATTTACTAGATCATATTAAACATCATAATAACATCATTTAATCGCAATCAACTCGTCGTCACGGTCATTCGACACCGGCCTTCTTCTTCAACATAGCAATGAAGGCATCACGTTCATCAGGAGTCATGCCTTGTGTGGAGCAATCCCCTACTCCCCATTCTGCCCCTCTTAAGCAATACTTGTCCATTATTTCTTGCTTGTTCCTGTTTTTCATTACACATCAATCTTTATTATTAGCAAGCTCTTTTTTTTTTTGACAAGATGTCGGTCTCTTATGAAACGATCCTACGATATGAGACCGGCCAAAAGGTGAGTAGTATAGAAGGAAATACATTTAATTTGTTCATATAGCATTCAATCTGCTTTGACAATGCAAGTTCAATATTACTCGATTCGATATATATGTCATCCATTGCTCGTAAATTATCGGCTTGTCAAAACAAAGTTAAATGTTAAATTAAATAAGTTCGACTTGAGTAATTGAACTTGTTGCATAGGTGATTAAAGATGGGTTCGATTAGGGTTTGGGCTGGATGTGTGATAGGCCTAACATTCATTATTGCATTTCGTACGGATTAGTAAGCTTATCATACACTTTATATTAACCAATCAGACTATTATATGAGATACAAAGCTTTATAATACTTTTACACCTCATTTATCATCGAGGTTAAGTGAAGCATGTAAACTATTATAAAGTTGTTATACAGCGGAGGATAATAGGAGACTAACTCGGCTGATCAAGAATCCCCTAAACCATTCTAACTTGTTAACAAGTTGGTGTAAATAATTACTCTATACATACCGCTAAACCTTGGTTCAGAAAACGCTATCATGCTAAACACATTTGTAATCGAATTACAAGACCATTTTATTGCTACTCTGGCTTTCATTTTTCATTTTGTCGTTCATAGTTGGTAAATTAATTGTTAGAGCATTGAATTGGTTATGCGGGTCTCCAATCCATCAGCTTAAACTTTTGGTACGGTATCATACATGTATGAATTTTAAGAGTTTAAGAGAGGGAACGAAAAAGTACTTCTCTTTGTTGAGTTTAGAGCGCTCAACTAGCTCTTTGATGATAGGTGATGACTTGATTCTCTCATCATTTTCAGCATACTTCTTCTGATAATCATCTGCGCCAAATATACTCAAGGAATTAACTAAGCTCCTACTGATTACTGTCGTCTATCTATTTAATGAAAGTGATATGGCGTCACAGCGTGGTACTGAAAACTCGGTACTACCATACACACAATACGGTGTGACAGTCAACAGACGGTCTCATTAGAGTGTTTGTGTCGACTTACCATTGTAACGATTAAGGAAGTCGACAGTAGGTAGTTTAGGACCAGGAACTGACTCTATCCCAGGAAGCCCTGACAAAAATCCTGCTTCAGCTGCACAATGTTCATTCAGCAAATCAGGAAACTCGTAATCATCGTAATTATTAAGGCATAACACCATCGACTAAATCAGCTTAGACTTTCGGTTGAAATTGTTCCAAAACATACTAATATACTATCACAGCCTTATTTGCACAAGTGTAATCTCCAAGCACGTGATTCTAACAGTACGACAGCAACGACAAAATTTCGAACATAAAGAGAGAGTGTACCTGGGGATGACCAAAAGAGGACAGAAGAAAGAGCTATGGGAACACAAAGTCTTTGAAGTACTTGCAGGTGCAACTTATAAGCAGAAGAAGAACTAGAACTGTTGTCATGAAATACTGAAATATGAGAGTTGTTCCGATTGCAGACACGGGTTTTCGATGGGAATTTGGGACGGTGCTGAGTTGTAGGGAGAATGTGAGGAGAAGAAGGGCACAAGGAGGAATGTAGTGATGAAACCATTGATGCCCCAAATTGTTGGTTGTATATGCCTTTGTATATAACCCCATGATGCAGGGGTACAAGATAAGGAGTGGAAGGAAATATCTGGTTGATATTGGTTTTGGTTTGTGACTTGTTACTAGGTTGATTATTTATATTTCGCTTTAGCGTAAAAAGTAAATCGAAAATTTGTATTTCGTTCATTTTGGCTCGATTCTTCAGGACTTAATTTCAGTTGATTTTGTTGAAGCTCTTCCTAATACAGTTTTGTTCTTATTTCAGTTCACCTTAATTTAGATTCAATAAATCCTCCAAAACAAGACCTCAGTTTCGGGAGCACGTTTTTAGGACATCTTAGTAGGTTCATTACATTTTCAATTTGCTAAAGAAATACGGAGTACACTAAGAAAACGCTCGTGAACTTGATCCAAAGGCAAATATATGGAAATGAAGGTCTTTCTTCGGCTAGCGAATGTGGCAACACCCCTACTACACCACCTTAGGCTGTGACGTTGTGCGTATACTTGACAAAATGAACCAAGTTTGGATTGACTCATAGTATATGACATGAAACCAAAAATGACTAAAAACTAGTGCCACCCGCCCCAAGAATAACTCAATCGGAAATGACCAATTTGACCAAAAAACGACCCAACCCAAAGTAATAACTACCTAAAAATTCTAAACCAATTCAACCGAATATTCACAGCATACAGAAACTAACCTGGCCAAAATCAACCCAAACGACCTCTTGGCCAGTTTTAATCAAAGGCACACAGTGACGACACTCGGCACCAACATAATGGTATCACATAACAAAAGGTCCAAAGAGCAGGAATATTTTGCTTTAATATACGCATTGTGATGTACGTACCATTTAAAAAGCCTCAAGTTTACGCTTAGTACTTTAGAATGACAAGCATGCGTATGTAGCCTAGTACCTGAAAGGCTCCCATGGTAGTTTTGATTCATATTGTAACATAGGAATAAATGACTAAAGCGCAGAGCGAACTGTGATTTGCTAGTTTGTCGACTCAACAAGATGAATGTGACAATTAGACAGTTAGACCACGACAACATACACCAGCAAAATTCAAAGGATCTTTCGAAACAGCAAACATCTCTCGATTAGTCTTCCATCATTGCTTTTGCAGCATCTATAATAGCATCTCTGAACCCAGCTGGTGCACGGCCTAGCACGGTATAACCTTCTTTGTCTTCGACATCCACATCAGCTCCATGCCGTATCAGCAGAAATGCAACCTGCCAGGATAGCCAATAAGAAGATGAGAATTTAAAATGTCACCCTATAGAGTTAGAAATCGTTTTTATAGCACCACACGACTGTCTTACCAATCGACAATTTAACATGTTTGTCAGAGATATTTGTAGCACATATGACTTCAACTCTTATATACCCTTTACCCTTTATTTTAAACAAGGTGAACCATTGATCGATGACGGCCAAGTAAAAATACAGCACCAAACAGCGTCTCCATGTAGCACTTACCTCCTTATTTTCACAAATAACTGCATTCATCAGAGGTGTTTGATCAGTTTTATCAAGGGCATCGATTTCAGCTCCCTCCTCAATGAGTAGTTCACATAATTCTGCATTCCCAGTGCTAGCTGCTCGGTGTAATGGTGTGCATCCAACCTGTAACCAATAGTTGATAAATATTAAGTGCAACATAGTGATGTATGGTACTTATGCAGTTATGCTTGCATATTACGAGTATATACTAATGCTCAGTTATGAACCTTGTCCTTGGCGTTGATATTTGCACCATGGGAAAGCAAAATTTCAGCAATTTTCACCCATCCCTTGCTAGCAGCATAGTGAAGCGGAGTTCGACCACCATTGTTTTTCATGTTCACATCAGCTCCTGCATTGAAGCAATGGTGTTGAAACGTAGGACATTCAGTAATATGCGCAGCAAATATCTCTAGAATTGCAGAAATTTAATATGAGAGTGAATGATATAATCAAGGTCAACTGCACAAGTCAGTTTGGAACTAAATGTAATATTGCAAACAACCAATTAAAACTCGAAAAGTCTGCTCACTGCAGTTAGTGGTTACTGATCAAAACGCCTAATCCTATCAAACGACCAGAGTTTTGAGCTTTTGAAGCTAATGGCACAAATGTTGGACAATGCGAAAGCACTATTAGATGACAAAAATGCCGAGCTGTTTGTTTAATAGAAGAAAAGTATCACAAAGCCACTCATGATGCGCCCTGTGAAGTAGATACATTTTGGGAAGTCCCTACGTCCCCTACAATAAACAGATGATAGGTCTATTATCTCATAAGACTATGGCAATGCTTGCTAATCACGCTGCGTTATGTTCTATACCCTCCACAACAACCAAACATTTACACATTTCGTAGTCATCATTCACAACATTACTGCTCAACTTAGTACAAATTACATGTTCAATCCATCATCAAACAAATTAACCCATTTACAGCACATCGTAACACGACACTTTGAAGCACGGCATTAGGGTTTAGAACAACAATTACAGACGAATAAAAACACAAGGAATTATAGTTGGTCAAAACAAAAAGAAAAGCGAACCCTAACCCTAACCCTAACCCTAACCTTTAGAGAGCAAGATTTCGACGATCTCGGCATTGCCAATGCTAGCAGCAGAATGAAGTGGTGCCCAACCCTCTTCATCCTTGCTATTAATCATCTTCCCTGCTGATACATCAGCTTCTGCCAGAATTTTCACCACCTACAAAACCCGAACCCGAAACCGTATAATCCATAATTGCAAACTCTAAAGCAAACACAGTAAACTAATTGAACTAAAACACAGAAATTAGGGATTTTTACCACTTAGAACGCCTAAACCCGAAATGTATAATCCATAACAAATGCGAAATCGAGAAATAATCCCAGGAAAAAAATTGGAACTAAAACATAGAAGAGTAAGTTTCCTGTGACACCGTCTCCATTAGTATAATTCAGAGTTTAAGGGGACGAAAAACAGAAGACATTTACGAAAAGTAGTAAAAAAGTTACCAGATAAAAGTGGATAACAACATCAATGGAACGAGTACAAACATCATGAAGATCGTTACGAAAATAAGAGGTCATGATTACGAATAAGCTGGTGACGGTCTCATACAAGAATGAGTGAAGATAGAATTAAGAGAATAAGTACTGGGTAAATTTTATTGTAAGACCGTTGTATGCGTATACAACGACTGGACTGGCTTAATATAAATGCAGTTATCACATAAAATAACAAGGGTCTTATTTTAGAAGTTGGGAATAAATTAAAACAGAATCAATTGAAATAACAAGTGTTATGTGACAAGTGGGACGATAAGTTTATTGTGAGACCGAGTTTGAAAGCGACAAAAAAGGGAAGGGAAGGGAAGGGAATAAAGACCTGAGGATGAGAGGAGGAGGAGGCAACATGAAGGAGAGAGCGGCCGTCGTCGTTACGAAGAGAGAAATAATTGGAGAGTTGATGTGGTGGTTGTGAAAGGAGGGTGTCAAAGAGTGTAGTGTTGCCAGTTTCAGCAGCTTTGAACATTTCTTCTTCTCTGATTTCTGAATATGATGTGTTGTTGTCTATTTCCATCTCCATTTTTAGTGCGTGTGTTTGTGTTTGTGTTTGTGTTTGTGTTTGTGTGCTTGATTTGGTTTCTTTTGGGGGTTATGGTTTTTCAATGGGAGGGTTTTACTTGAGGAGAAAGATTTAGCACAATTTTTTTTTTTTTTATCTTACCACTCGAAAATTCTAAAATAAGAGCGTTTTAGAGCGTATAACGGTTTTATTATAAGTGATAACAGGACAATAATATTAAAGGAGAGGTTGAGTAATTTTATTGGTTGTTGTACGCATACAATGATCTTACAATAAAATTACTCTTTGATTGATTCTGGATTACGAGAGTTATAGTTGGTTAAAGTTTATCCCGTCAAAAGATTTAACCGCCCATAACTCCCGGTAACAAGTTCCAAATGCGATATTTTATTTCAAAAAGAAATTAATTTGGGAAAAAAAAATTACAGCTTTCAAATCTCGTATCTAAGATTTATAGACAACCAAAGTTTTTTAGACTAAAATGAGAGATACAATGTGGAAGTTCAAAAAGTTGTGGAGCGCAATACGAAATCCACTAAGGGGCCGTTTGGTCCAAACGTTGGGAATGGAATGAATTGGAATTTCATACCATGGAAGTATGGACTTCCATATCCATACATATTATTAGTCGTTTGGTTAGATCTTGGAATGAAGTTAAAATCCATTAAACTTTTTTAAATTGTATATTTTATATATGTGAAAAATATTTAAATCATACAAAACCATGACAAGATATAAAAATAAGTTATCATTCAAATTATTTCATAATTAAATTAAATGTCACATAAATTATTTTTTTAAAAAAAATATAAGATAGAATAAAAAAAATGGAAAGAAAAATTATTTGAATTAAAAAAAAAACAACATACAAAAATTTTTTAAATACAAAAATAACCAAATAAAATATATTTATAAGCGTTATTTGGTTTGAATTTAAATTATATATTTATGTGAAACTTGGAATGGAGTTGGAAACTTGGGGCGGGTGGGGGGTATGAGATTCCATGGGTTTAAAATGAGGTTAGACTGCATTGGGTATCTAACTCCATTCCAAAATCTCCCAACCAAACACTTGGAATGCTTCAACTCCATTCCAATCTATTCCTAAATCCTAAGTGCTCAACCAAACACCCCCTAAATTATGCACATGCCAACTAGCTTAGTTGGTAAAGTCATTAGGCATGATTCTCAGCGCCTCAATTCAATTTTCGTCAGCATCAATTGTCCTTCTATCTCACTATACACCAGAAAAATAATAATCCACTAAATTATCCCATCTATTGACCTTTCTAATTTACACTACAACTACTTAGTACAAGTAAACTTGACAAAATAATTCGACTAGAGAAATTCGACATAATGACCCAACTCAATGTGACCAAATTCAAATAGACAAACAAAAATATGTTTTCGAATTCATATTGAACGGACTCAATTCTATCCAATCCGTATGTTAATGACTTTGAATTGACTATTATCTTCAAATAACTTGACGTAAATAAACTCAAAATATACCCGAATCTATATCACCCCATCTAACCCAATTTGACCACAAAATCAAAAATATCGTCAATACTTTATGAATTATTATTATTATTATTATTATTATTATTATTATTATTATTATTATTATTATTATTATTATTATTATTATT
>JAUEKU010179292.1:0-10468 GCA_032274805.1 Gypsophila paniculata | reverse complement strand
GGCCATGTCTTTGGGCCCAATTTCCCTCTTTGGGCCCACCTATGGATCAATACCCATGTTAGTCCCATGCAAATTACCATAATTATTATTATTCCCATTTTTATAATATTAGTTAATTATAATAATGATTAGGTATAGAATTTTATGTCTATATTTTGTTATAAATTGAAAAGTTTAATTTTGAAGACGGGTTGTAAATTTATTTACATTTTTGGAAATATGTATAGTTTTGACATTTTGTAGATTTTTGATGATAAGAAATTTGTGTGATTTGAACGATTTATCGTGGCGTTATGAAAATGTAAAAATAGTTGGTTAAAATGTAGGTGGTTTAAAAGGGTGCAAAACGAATGAATTAGCTAAATTTTGCTCAACAATCTTTAAATGCATAATATATAAGGTCAACAACGAAGAACAATTCATGCATGCAATTTTTGTTCTTCACCTAATTTACTTAACCGCTTTATTTAAATATATATTTCTCCAAAATCTTGGCAAAGAAAATTCAAGAATAAAGAAAATTGTTACATTTCTCTTATCATTTCATGTAGGTTACAAAATTTATTCAAAGTATAATTAATTCTCTTTCTTTATTGACTATTTTTTTTCTAATTCAATCATTTTTTTTTATCTTTTTGTTTTGAGAATTAGCGTAAATTAGCGTTTTTTTTCGGTTAAAATGATGTAACCAAATCATGAAACAAAATTGTCTAACCAAAATTATTTTCTTCCCCTTTCATTGATTTTCAAGCATCAATTTATAAATTTTTTTTTTGAAAAAAAATAACAATTTATAATCATTCTCAAAATAAACAGTTACGTTAAGCAAATGATTGAATGAGAACGAGTATAAATATCTATTCATAACCCTTCTCTCAAAAAAAAAAATATTCATAACACATGATCCGTACAAATCAGCTATTACAAGTTACAACACGATTGACCAAACATACATTCACATTTGTCTTACAAATATATTTGACAAAACTACAAAAGAAGTTTTTGTCAAGAAGAATTGTGTAGCAATCACACTTGACTAGTTCAATTGAATTGGCGGCTCAAACCTTATCTTTAATTTTGTATTGTATGAATTGGCAAATACTAATTGTACCATGTCATTATCAAACCATTTACATGCAATGCACCAACTATTTTGGACCTAAAAATGTAGTCACAAACCCATATACTCCGTATATAATTATTCTACATGCAAATAGAAGGTCAAAATACACTACCTTTTGTCATTTATATAAGTGATATTTTGTGTTTTGAGATATTGACATAATTTTCGAATTTGTAAAGAGGTATTGTGAAGAATATTCAAAATTTATGGAATAAATCAAATTCATAAAAGGGCATATAATACATGTGATGTTTATTTCAGTATATTTTCTTCAAATACTCCAAGACTATTAAAAAAATTAAATAGTGTATCAAAATATGAGGATTTGAAGTTCAAAATCGTCTTATTGAATACATAAATATTATAATACCGTCTCAATATAACCAAAAACATCTTTGTACAAAGGAAGATCCAAAGACATTTTTGTTTTAATCAAATTTTGAACCCTAATTAGATATTTTACTTTTTAACATTCTTATAACTAAGTTAATTACCTGACATATGCGTGCTTAATGGATAAGAGGACACTATAATCTACAAATTAAGATGTATATGTCCTTAAAAATATCACATATTATTGTTACAAATCAATCAAAAAATTTAGAACTCTTCGCTTTATTTATAAAACAAATTAAAGTATCGTACCCACTGCTTTTATTGTTAATTATTGATTTATGATAGAACATGTTTTGAGCTTGTGGCTTGATTTACTCTTCTTTGTAAATATGAGTCTCTCGATATATGAGATTTACATGATAACATGGTTCACATATACAGCCAAAAAAGAAAAAAGTGAATATACAAAGTCGTGTTATCTTATTTACGAGAGATCTAATATAATAAGTATCGTAAAACATTACAATTTTTTGAAAGAAATGTTTTTAAGTTACCAAAATATATAAAAAGCATATACTAACAAACATCAAAGCAAATGCAACTAGAAATGGTATGTTAGTCATCATTTTGAACTACCCATGAGAAATATGCACATAGCATGTACCATGCACCACTAGAAATGTCGTGGTCACAAAAAAGCTTCACCACAAAAAAAAATGAAAGGTGTCATATTTACTTAATTTGGGCATTCTACTCTAGATAACGTAATTTAATTAGCATGCTTATTTTATTATAGATACACTTTCATGAACTAGATAAACCAAGGGTTAATTATTTAATATGTAGGGATTAATTTGATCAAAAACAATATGATAATTATCGATGACATGTTTGAAGCTAAGCGACAACATATTAAAATAATCTTAATAAGATAAGAGTATAATTAATATAATGGTCAAAAGTTCATGTGAAATGGTAATTAATTAATTGGACTCAATCAATACAAACTTAGTACGTAATTTATTAGAGTTTTTGTGCTCTTATCACATGCATATTATAAGCACTTTTAACTCTTTTAAATATGAAGTAGAACATTTTATAAGAAAAATTAGTAGATTTTTTTGTGAAACTGTATCTCATATCGCGCACTAATTTAGTGGGAGACAAAGTACAAATTAAAAAATCATTAAACAAATATAAAGAATAACCAGTTTATATGAGAGATCCTGATTCATTGTGTGATCGTTTCATCATAGAGTCTGGTCTGTGTTATTATAATACGATTATAAATTACAATGCAAATAGGCTTTTGACAAAACAAACGCAAATTGTTAAATAATTGAATTGAACTAGATACTATATACTACTAATTGAAAATTTAAATCAAATAATCATTCATAATTTAATTTGAACTGATTGAATCCTTACTCGTTCTAAAATTATACAAACGATGTAAATTATAAGTTTACTTCAATCCATCAATTATTCAGTATATAATTTGTCAAATTTCAAATATTAAATTACTCTGTAATATTCAAAATTTTTAAATACTATCCAATATTCATCTTATTTCTGAAAATTTTCATGTACATATTTATTTCTTTAAGGAATAAGCTAACAAATTATAAATGCTAATACATGATTTACTTATTTGTTTTCTATCTCGAAAATGAATACGAAGTATACTAATAATTGAGCGGAAAAGAAAGAACAAAAGTCTACGTATAGATATTCTTAATACGTTTTACTTACATCATCTTAAAAATAAAAATGTGAATAGGTTCAAATAATAAGAGAAAGTACTTTTAAAAATTAGGAAAAATTACCACTTAATAATACCTATTATATAGTACAGCTTAGGTCGACCAAGGCCAAGGTCCAAGGGTAATGAATGGACAGGGTTCAAATCACACAATTGATTAGATAGTGAGAAGGAGGAAAAGTATTTCCAAGAAGAAAACATAGATTATTGACAACTATAGTATTTCCAAAAGAACATCGGAGAACTATCTATTGTTCTCTACAATTTGTTGGAAACTTATCGTTTTCAATTTAATATGCTGGCGACTACCTCGTTGGTATATACGATAGTGAGTAGTTTGTTTGGTAGTATTTGCATTTGATTCCGATTCAATTTAAGTGATTGTTTCGTCATTTTTCAAGATAATCACTTCCTTCATTAATATTCGTGGACATATATGACTAAACAACTAAATATATTAATTATAACATAATATATTTTCTTATAAAAGTATTTTTCGTTACAAATATATAACATAAGTTTTATAATAATCGATAAAATTCATATTCATAAAATTGAAATTAGGTTTATTTTGAAAAAAATTGTATATCAAGAAACAAATTATATATGGTTATAGCTTGTTTGGACCAAAGACCTCATCAAGCATTTTAACTAGACGTGTAAAATGAGATTTGAGGTTTGTTTTGGACAATTCACATTTGGTGACAATTAGGAGTTTTGGATTTCTTTTGTTTTTTTGTTTTCTTTGTTTGTACGGTGAGTCATAAAATTCATAAGGTGACAGCTACTATTCACTCGCATTTATAAAATCGTGTAGACACAAATACGGATATCTCTACCATTTCCATAAAACGCGAAAAATACCCAATGTCAATATTGATTAAAAAAAAGGGAAAATTTGTTAATCCCTTATAAATACACTTTTTCTAAAATTACTCCCTTATACAATCTATTTTTGAAATTACTCCCTTTTAAAATACTTTTATCTAAAATTGCTCCCAAATTTCATTTTCGATCAAACAAAAGTGGAATATTTCGATCCATTTGAACATGTTTAAGAAGTTTTTTAATCAATGTACTCCTAAATCCCTAAAAAATATATTCAAATGGGCTGAAATATTCCACTTTTGTTTGACCGAAAATGAAATTGGGAGCAATTTTAGATCAAAAGTGTCTTAAAAGGGAGTAATTTCAAAAAAAAATTATATAAGAAAGTAATTTTAAAAAAAATGTATTTATAAGGGAATAATTACAAATTTTCCCTAAAAAAAATATACACATCCATTTAAAATCTACCAAGTTAACTATACTACTAGCTAGTGCGTTAATAAATCACTAAAACTATGCTCCTATTTAAAAAGAAAAACAAAATTACTAATACTACCACTACATTACTATTCTAATGAAAATGACAAGTATTTGATGAGCAAACAAATCATTTATACAATTTGAACAACCTAATTAATGCTATTTCACATTTATCCTCACAATTAGAGGAATTTCTTTCAAATGAAAACTATTTGTAAGATGATGAGTTCCCATAACTTAACCCGATATTCGGGTACGTCGATAACGGGTTGATATTCGGGTCAAATCCAGCATTATTAATGCCCATACTTGTTTGGATCTCAAAACTTGGATTATATGAGGTGTCATTTAGTAAATGGGCTATTGGGCCCAAATAGTCCAAGTCCAATAAGTATGATAATGAATGAGTTCTTGGGAATTTTGTTGTTGTTGTTTGTTGTTGTTGATCACTTGAAATGTCACTTGTACCACCAATGCTTAATTGTGGTTGAGATATTGAGGAGTCCTCTGTTTTTTCCTCTGTTTTTATTACACTTCTCTTCTTGTATATTCGACATAGCACCCAATCGTCCAACTGTAATCGATCAAATTAAAAATCATGTTACTATCGACGTAATTTTCATTTTCACCATAAACAATTTCTCCGATTTTTTAATGTAAAGGATATACGGACTAATTGAGTACCTAGGGATAAAGGATATAATCGCATACATGAAATAAGCAAATGTTAAAAAATAGCTATGCATACGGTGGTATTTTTTATTTACTTTTCATATGGATACCGTCATTTTCATTTATGTAGAAAAATATTTATATGTTTGGATTAAAATATTCATTTTCAAGACTTAAAAATGTTTCACGTGAACTTTGGAATAATTACGCCTTATCATAGAAAATGTGTAAATAATTGAAAAACAAATGAAATAAAATGAGTAACATACTACTTGTATTAAAGATAATATTTCATTTTTAAAGTTCAAACGAATTATAAATTTATGAGTAAAAATCAACATGATGAATTTTTAAAACGGGTTAAAAAAGTCGGGCTTACCCTCATAGACCCATGTTGCTTGATGGGCTGATGCTTGGCCTCAGTTAGACGATACTCGTGCATGATCCAATCAGTCTTACATCCCTTAGGCGGTCTACCTTTATAGAACACAAGAGCCTTCTTAATACCGACGTACTTGGCTCCACTATAAATGGCCTTATCCGTGCCCGTTGCCTTCCAATAACCCGATAACGTGGCGCGGTTGGGTCGGATCCCATTCGGATACTTCCTGTCTCGTGGGGTGAAGAAATACCATTCATTTTCTCCAAATTCTGCCTTATCTACAAAAAAATTATGTCATGTTATACCATATGTCACAAAGTGCATGTACAAAATTCATTCCTCAATCATATAAAACATTCATAAACCAAAACAAAATAACTAATTATGTTTAACTTGAGCTTTATGTCAAAATTGGTATTTAGTGAGCTACACACGTACAATCAAATTAAAATATAATTTTATTTATTAGACTGTTGTATGCATATAACAGTCATTTCTTAAAAAAAAAAAATCTAAGATTACTAACCAGGTAATTGCCATGGATCAAACTTGTATATATCAACTTCAGGAATGATCGAAACTGGGCAAGGTCGAGACATTGCTTGGTTCTTAAGGTAGTGTACGATAAGCTCCTCATCAGTAGGGTGGAACCTGAAACCAGGAGGGAGATTACTCGACCTACTTTTCCCCTCCATTACTATAGAAGTATACATACTATTATGTAATCAAAGATTTAATATATATATATATATATATATATATTTCTTAGTTTTTGTATGAATGTTTAGTTTATTTTTACTTGCTTAAGGGGGGGTTAAGAAGAAAAGAGTGTTTGAAATGTTTGCAAGGTGAGGTGTGGGGGTTATATGGAGAGAAGATAACTTGTCTTGTAGTGTAACAATTTAGATGTGTGGAAATCAAAGGGAAGGTTTCTTGTCTTTTAGTGGAAGATGGAAGAAATATGTGACACGTCATCATAACTTGTTGATTGGGTATTTGGGTGTGTTATTTTTGACTTTTGTATACCTAGGATGAGATAATTTCTAGTTGTATGACTAGGTTTTACATATGGAACTCTTATTATATTTGTTAAAATGGTTGATAATTTAAGCATGGAGCTTGATATGTTTGAACTAATTGTATATGAACTCTTTGAAATTTATCATTGATGCGTAAGTTTTGGTACAAATATCAAGAAGAAATGTGAAAATTAATGATTAAATGACATGTGGGCAATAATGAACGTGAGTGTCAAAAGTACTCATTGAATGTGAAAATTAATGATTAAATGACATGTGGTCAGTGTTGATTTTTATTTGAAATTTCGCTTATAAAAACGTCTAATAATAGATAGCGATTAATCGAGACGAACGAAGAGAATAATAATACACAGAGTAGCTAATAGGTTGTGTTGAAATAATGATTTAATAAGTATTAATTAACCACTATTTACTAGGAAGAATTGTCATTTTTCCTTTAAATTAAAGATTATCAATAGTTGTCGTTAAACAAACGTATATGAGAATATTATATAGTCTATGAATATAGAAACTAAAGAAACAAGCTAAGGAACGATCAAGATGACAAATAAGGTAAATTATTATCCATGTATCAGTGTGATATACACTAAAAACACGGGTGAATCATGATTCATGAATGAAACTCAATAGGAATTCATTAAAAGATCATGTACTTTATATTATTCATCCATATCTTTTAACATTCAAATCGAGTCCACCCACACAATTTGCAATATTAGTTTATTTCTTACCAACCAATTAAGAAAGTGCATGAAGATGACCAATGAGCCATGAATAAATTATTGTACGGAGTTATGGCTTTCACATTGTCACGCACGCGCATGTATGGCCTAAACTTGGATAAAAAGCATTGAGATTAACTGATAACATCACATATTATACTACACGTATACACACACATGAGGACAAATTATGTTACATTGTTATTATTTTTTATTAAGTTGTTAATAATCCACTTATATCTTCAAAAAAGTCATTGTATTTTTTGGACTACCTAATGAAAATGAGAGTATATTTAGTTACCAATGATATCCAAACTATAGGCGAATGGATATTTTATTCGTATAATTAGACAAATATGTTTCTCTATATAAAAGAAATTATATATTATATATTTCAGCTAAAATATTTATCGTATGGTTGAGTACCGAATATTTTTAAGAACACATTCAACAATGTTTTATTATTTTTGCATTATTACTATTGATGTTGTTGCTGCTGCCAAGTCTGACATATTACATCTGAAGTTATAGAGTGACCAAAATTAATAAATTCTATTTGATATATGGAGCATAATCATCTTACTTTAGTGACACTAATAAGTACTTCCTTTGCCCCAGTCAATTGTTAACGTTTCAGTTTTGATAAAAAAAGAAATGCAAAAAATGAAGGAGTATAAAAATATATATCGAGTAACTTAATACACATAACTCATTATAAGATACTCATTTACATGTACATTATATGAGATTTGTATAATTCACAAAAATATAAGGGTTAATTATATCATGTATAAACCCTCAAATATCAAACGTTAACAATTCACTAGGACGGAGGGAGTATAAATTAAATCAAATACGAGATGAAGATAATGAAAACTATTAACTAGTTCGTAATAATCATGATTGATTATTTATTTATTGGTTGAAATTATAATTGCACACACGAGTTACGACGCACCCTATCAATTGAAGCTCGATGAATTTTTCGGCAGAGTAAAGCATTTACAATTGCTTGATAAGTTGATACTGATCAATTGGCCTACATTATATTGATTTTAGTCTTGTTCATAATAATATTAATAGTTAATAATATTAATAATATCCCACCATAATAATGTTATTTTAGGTAATACATAAAATCTCTTACAAAATCTTTTAAAAGATATATTATTTCACAAATATAACAGTAAATATATAGCCTAAATTAAACTAACAAAAAAAATCATGAATTGGAAAAAATATTCATACCAATAATACGGGAAGAAATGTTACTTTTAATATGCTCACACCCCGATCAAAAAAAATAAAATATTCTCACACTATTTGTTTACAATCAACCAAAAAGACGTTATTACCCTTTAACATTTGCTAAACTTAAAAAGATTTTACATATTTAAATAATTTTATATTTACACGTGGCGCTATATTATTGATAGTGTATGAATTGGATCATACACTTAGTGTAAGTGTAGCATTTTCGGTTACTGGGCATCAAAGATGGACCCTTTCTTAAGAAACTACTTGCATAACTTGAGTGCTCTTTATTATTTGATTTGCTATCAACAATTTAACATTGTCTAAATAAAAGCACCTCAAGACATTGCAATAGGATAAGCCAATTCGGTTGCCTAAAGTTTCTAAAGTGCTTATGATGAAAATATGGAATCCAAAGTCTTTTGAATTCTGAGAAGCTAAAAGTATCATTGATTTTAGAAAAGTGGTTATTATTTAAAGGCCAACCATAATTATCAATAACTTGAATTTAAGAATTTCGAAACCCTAAAAAAGAAGTTGTGAAATATGATTAAGATATATAAACAACTTTTTATCACTATGTGGACTTGAAATTTGATGTATTATTCATATTGGGACGTTGCATGAGAATGATGACTTTGGTTTAACTTTAGACAACTTCCTATGCATTATGTTCCATTCATATAATACGGGTTCAAAGTAATCAAATTCTATGTAAAGCATCCTCTTACAATTAACAAAAAAAATATGTTCCATTCCTATTAGGGAACATTATTATTGAGAAGTTATATAATTACTCACTCCGTTTTTTTAGTATATGACATTATAATTTCATTAGATCTGCTACGTAGAAACCTTTTATAAAATAACTCATTTCATAAAATTTTGTACTATATTTTACTCCATAAGAGATACTCCCTCCGTACCACACTGTTCGTCCCATTTCACTTTTTTATGAAAGTCAAATTTTCAAAACTTTAACCGCAAATAATGTTAAAAGTACAAATAATTATATTATATTAATAATAAGATATCAACATTTATTATTAAAACATGTTTCACAAAATCACATTTTTGACAAAAAGAAGTCACATATAAACGATGAAAAACTCGGAAAAAATACGATGTTGAAGGCCGCATAAATATTAAATGGGACTAACATTGTGGTTTCGAGGGAGTATTAAAGAGAGAAGTGTATTTTTCGAAAAGTGAAAATAACATATATAAAAAAACAGAGAGAGTATAGTATAATTTCATTTGTTTGAAAATTTCTAAATTAAAGGTGGATCAATGAATTTTTTCTTATCCAATTTTATAAAAGCAACGATTTTATTATTTTATGTTGTACTTCATAATAGATTGTAACATAATTTGCTATGGAAATAAGTAAAAACATAAACTTTACTGACAATTTGTGGAAAAATAGTATGCATGGAGTAATATGTTTGTCCATTAATAAGATGCAAGCATGAATTTGGAGTAATTTTAAACCATTAATTATGTGTTTTTTTATTACTTTGTAGTTAAGATCTTATAATTCTACGACCTGTTTCTATTTATTTGATTATATACCTAGCTAATGGATTATGTAGTATAATTATAATTCTGACGTTGCCTGCATGTTGCCATGTTGGGACATTGGAATTTTTGTAGGTTCAAAAAAAGTACTCCTCCATTCAAAACCAGTTGTACGTCTCATTACATTTATTGACAATATTCTTTAATATGGGGAATTTTCGTCATTACTTGCAATATATCTGAAAAATATTATGGGAAAATTAAAAATAAACACCTTTTATGTATCACTTTTTCAAACTAAACACCTTACAAGTTTTTTCTTAAAAATAAACACCTTTAAACGCTTTTTTT
>JAUEKU010179281.1:0-10471 GCA_032274805.1 Gypsophila paniculata | reverse complement strand
TCCCCCTTGTTGACTTTGTAAAGGCACCTGTACTTCATCATCGAATTCCTGGTCAGATTCTTCATCGCCATCATCCATGGCAGATTCTTCTGAATCGACTGTGCCAGAGGAAGCAGAAGACTCTGTTTGGGTCTTAGACTTGGTAGGGACTGAATTCTTGGACGACTTGTTGCCTTTCTTAGAGGGGCCAAATTTGATATGCCTAACAATAATAAATCCCTGCTTCTCATCCACATTCGGTCCAGATTCCACAAAAGCAACATCTTCAATCTGCATCATGGCATCACGTAAATGAATAGGACACAAACATACTCCGTACAAGAAAGAGAGGTTGTGAAAGCAGTTCACTGTAGGAAGTGAAAGGTCTATACCAGAGCAGAAATTTGGGCAAGTAGTTCCCTCGGATCTCGTCCGTCAGCAGCTACAGCCATGCACTGAATAGGGATCACGAAGGACAAAAAAATTAATGCGTTGTTAGAGCCTTATAGATCCCCTCTTCGTAGAAAATTGGATAAAAGATACTCTGTAACTTTTAATAAAGAAAACATAAAGAGTGCAAACTGAACAGCACTAACTAAAATCTTACAGTTGCCCTAGGAGTTAAGTAAACGCCAAAATTCAGGTTTTAAAAGAAACAAAAAAATAAAATAAAAAGGCCTTGTCATAGTTTAGAGGGTGGTTAATAAATCGATGAATGTAGAGCACACTTAAAGCATCTTCATTGGGAAAAAAACAATCCGCTAACTCTGAAGTAGAAGTAAGGAACAAGTACCTTTACTCTATATCCACGTTCCATAATTCTCTTCACGGCATCCATTTTCATCTTGATATCCTTGAGTTCCTAGAGCAAGAGGACACGAAATTATCTACTAGTAAGTCTCTCATAGGATAAATCAGATTCTTGGAACACTGAGAATTAAATATCCCTGACGAAAAAAGGATAAATATCTTCATGCTTCTAAGAAATAATAACTGAATGTCCCAATAAAAATAAAATCGCAATAACCAGAGAGTTGCTATGGCCTATGGAAGATGACACTTTTTGGTAAGAAAATACACCAACAAGAGCAACAACTTACAGCCTTTCCAGAAATACGGACTTCTTTGCAATCTGCTTTCTTGAGACTCCCAGCAGACTGCAACAGAAAACTAAGCACATAAAGATCAAAGAAAAACTCATCAACGATAGTTCTGTTTGGCAAGATTAAAAGCAAGTAAAATGTCGGGGACTCGGGGTAAATGTCTCTCTAGCAAGTCTATAACTAGATTTTGGTGTCACACATTCCATCCAACCCTGAGTTCTCAAGGAACCACACCAATGCCCTTAATGGTAACTAGAATCGATATACACCATCTAATTCTCTTGAAATACCCCATTAAGGATTGTGAGTGGGTAGTAGGTCTTATTAATAAAGTACTCGTCGTACTTAGTAGGATTATTCGGACAAGTAACATGCTCGTCATAGAAATAGGGTAATTCCAAGAATAAGCCAAACGAGAAACGTCATGTCATTCCAAAGAATTAGAGGGAGTACTAAACTACACCTACAATTATAATTATGATCTCTATCAAACAACATGATTTTCCCAACTTTCACTATGTAGAAGCAAAAACTTGACTTTAGGAGGAGCTTATCTAACCAAATAAAGTAAAACCCTTAACACTCCAAAAATTTACGAGTCCATAAACTAAAGAAAGAAGGTGAATGACTTTTTGCACGGTTTAGTTTGGGAAGAATATAGGTCAACAAAGCGCTGAAGAAGGTGCTATGGACATCATATTGAGTTTATTTTAAGTACCCTTTGCAGTCCTAGAGCAAGAGAATACAAACATTCACCTTCATCTTGGCTCTTTCTTTTCCCTTAACTTGTTTAATGTACATCTCACGGTTATAATTCATGAGTTTACAAACAGGAGGCTTCCCGTTCGGATCAACCTGTGCAATAAAAAAGTCAATTTAATAGAAAGCATTATATCTAACAACAGTCAGTGCGCCTGAAGTGACACCTGAAAGCGTGTCAAAACACCGTATCAGTACAAAGTGACGCAAAGGAAACCGTAAATGGAAGACCAACTGAAACTGACAACAGCTACAAATAGTACCCCCATGGATGATGATGATGATGATGACGACGTAAAATATCACCAAGAAATCAAGTACACTGTATTTTTTATTTTTGTATCCGGAGACATCTTGCAATCTAGTAGATACACATGCACCTAACAGCTAGGTAGGGCAAGTGGTTCTATCTTTTAGAATCATACAGACTGAACAATGCAATTACACACCCACAGGCCACAACAGAACAGATGTGACTCAACCCGGCTCCTCTCTCTGTCAAACATGTTATGGAGGCATTTAGCGAGGCCCCACATAGCATAGTCAGGCACATGAGTGAGCTAATGAGAGGATAAGTATCTGAAACTTAAAACCAATCTCCCACCCTCGAACACTCACTTAAGGCCTCTTCGGTCCCCGATATACAAAGAACAAACCAATGAACTTTACCTCAACTAAATCAAAATCGAGTTCCTCTGCACGTTGCTGTGCTTCCCTTCTAGATACAACAGAATGCCCTGCAGAAATGCACAAGGAACAAGAAAACTATCAGAATCGTGAACAGTCATCCACAAGCTAAAAGCTAACTAGTGTTCCGCAAGCTAAAAACTAGCCAGTGTCGTGTCTGTTCTCAAGCCTACTCTTTCATTCTAATCTTACATACTACGAAGTACTATGATCAGCCTATAGCTATCGACCACAAAAATTCCAACAGCATATGCTCAACCAGCTATAGGTACTGGTAACTGGTGGCACAAAATAGTTTGAAATTCAACAAGTAGCAAGATAATCAATAAACAAAGACACATATGACAAAAGGGCACCTAAAGCGCCCTAAAGCACTTTCACAAGTGTCTCAACGAAAACTTAGACTTAAGCGAGAGCCAAGGTTGTGCCTCTTAAAACTAAGTTATAACATCACATCTTCCTATTTCGTTGCAAAATTAAAACACGATCAGCAAACTCATATACTCACACCAATTTAAGAAACATTGTCACTACCATTCCATGAGGCAAATACCGATTACATATTAGGAACATTCTTCTTAAGACCAATATTCTGAATTTCAACACACTCACGCAATTTCACAGAACATCTACGTTACTCCGACACTTCACTTAGCTGCCGTTTCGTGTCTAACACAACATGACACTTAGACGCTCCACTTTAGACCAAAAAAATTGAAAGCTTCGGACAAAATAGCTGTGTCCGACACTCCAAACACGCGTCAGTCTGTCAGAGTAACTACAGAGAACAAACTGCAATCCTATAACATATCGATATAAGCCTAATTTCGATCAATTCCTAAACTTTATCTCATCAAATCAGCATATCATCAAAATCCAATCGAATAAACAACGATCATAACAGCACGCTAAACAGCAATCCTATATATTCGATTCAAAGGTCAAAACTTATACTTCCTCAATTCCATAGAAGTACTTATCCAATTACCAAATCACCCTTACTTTAATATAAGGATATACTCGATTCCAAGGATATATAAGTCATTTGACGTTCTTACCCCCACATTTCTCAATAAAACTTAATATTTGCGACAAAAGCAAATGTATACAATCCAGTGGAACGGAGGAAGTATCTACCTTCGTCGCTGACGAGCCGAACAAATTCAGCAGTAATCTCATTATTAAGCCGAGGTCGATTCAACACCTTCACCTCATCCTTCTTCTTAACTGCCTGCAATTCATTCATCCACATAAAAAAAACAAATTTCATATCATAAATTCAAACAAAAAATTGACCGACTCAACAATCATACGATATCGAAAAACTGAACTGAACTGAAATTAAGTCACAAAAATAACCTGAACTGGCGCAGCAAAAAATCGAACCCTAGAATCGAAAAAAGGTTGATTTTTCGGCGCGTTTGTGATTCGATAACAATTATAATGATCTAAATTAGGGTTTTGCGATGAATAATTGGTGATTAAACGAGGAGTATGAATTTGAAAGTAAAATCGTTTGAAATTGTTGAAAATATTGTTAGGTTTGAAATCTTTGATTCTGCTAAATAATGCCATTTAATTGAAATATGAATTGAAATTCAATTGATTGAAATTTTGAGTAATTTTGATTGTTGTAGATTGAGATGAACCCTAATTTTTTGGAGGTTCTAGAAACGCTAAGAAAAATTTGGGTAACTATTTATTTACCGACGATGTGAAGTTATTATTTTGATAAATTCCGCCGTGTTTTTCAAATTTTCATGTTCTGCCATGTTTTTTTGAAATTCTATTATATATTTTTAACATTACAAAAAATTAAACAATATAACCTCGATATTTTTACTTTCATTCTAATATAACCCTCATTCAACCTTTTGCCAATTTGATCATGACTTAACTATTTGATTTACCTATTAATCTAACTTATTTATATATGTTATTAACAATTAATATTTTTAAACTCTTATTTAAATTATTTTGATACATTTAGCTTGAAAATCACTAATAATCTTTGAATTCACTTGGTTCTAAGAAATCAATATATCTGATTAAATTCACCCTCAAAATTCAACATTAATATCACCACCACCTTCATTCAATATCATAAAATTGATGTTTTAGAACAAAAATTATAAATTTGAAGGTTTAATGATTTATTTTACGAGTTAAGTTAATTGAAAGTTAAATATGGTCGTAGCATAGACAAATTAAAAAGTTTAGGAGTATAATATATTGTGGAATATAAAAAATGCAAGGATATATCGTAGAAAACTAAAAAACACAAGGGCACGTGATGGAATTTCCCTATTAGTTTTGGTAATAAAGTAGTCTTAGTGTATTAAGATTCGGTTTTACTCCCTTCGTACCAGTCAATACGTTACTATTACTTTTTACACAAACATGAAAAAACAAGTGGATGTGTAATACAACGATAAAATATGATTATGCTATCCACTTGCAAATCACTTTTTACATACAAAAACTTACTAAAAATGAAAATAGTAACGTACGTATTCACTGATACACAAAAAATAAATATAATAACGTATTGACCGGAACAGAAGGAGTACAAATTTTAAGATAACGACGATTTATTTTATACGGTTATATCAAAGAGCATCTCGATAGAAAACACTAATTTTTGCATGAGACCGTCTTACGATAATTTATCGTGAAACCAGTTCATTCATAACCATTTATATGATTTTTGTACCTTAATTAGCGATAAACGTGATCCTCTATTTCCGTAACTAGTTTTGTGATGTATACATTCATTTTATTGATGTTAATAACTACTTTTATCAAGTACTCATTTTCGTAGTTTTTGTCTATATTTTACATATTTTCGTCTCCTTTACATGCTTAATTGTACTACTAATCTCTCAATAATGTAATGTGATACCGTCTCATTGGAGATTTACTCGATAGAGAAAGACAATAGATCATTAAAAGATAGAAAATACATTGTGATTGATTTTTAAATTTTTCTTTTTATATTGGTTATCGATAACTCTGTTTGTCCACCATGTGTTGATTGTTGTGGTCATTGATGTTCATGTTGTTATCATTTTTCTCTTCTTTCTCCTTAAATGACCTTTTGATAGTTGATCATTAAATTTCGTTAAACGTGTATTTAGTATTCGTATAGTATTAATAAGGTGTACAAATACTTCATTAAACACATGCCTAATTATGTTGTTTGTATGCATGATATATTTTGAGGTTGGACCATCACAATTCCATTTACCTAATTAATTTGCTATGTATTGCTATCAACTACTTGTATTGTACAATGATGAGAATATGCCATCACTTTCCAAGTGGTTCTTACTAGAGGGATTTTAGTACACATGCTAATAAAACAATACTCACTCCTAGTTATAATGTTCTACCCATTTATTTTATGCGCAGTCTTTAATGCGACACTTTGACCGTATTTTTCTCATTATATATGTGACTTTTTTCGATAAAAATTTAATATAATGAAAGATGTTATAATAACAAATATGAATATCTTATTATCATATTATAATTATTTATAGGTTATGAATTAATTATGGTCAAAGTTTTAGAACTTTGACTGTCAAAAAGTGATACAGGTAGAACATTGTGAGTAGGAGGGAGTAGTATTTATCTATTCATCAATTGTGAATCATGAACATGAAAGTTTTAAGGTTGTTATGTTAATTAGCTAGTATTCATTTTAATTTTTGTTTTTATCCTTAGTATGGAGTATTTGAGCTTGTTAATGAAAAAATAATCTGATTTAACTTATTTCAAGTCTTCAATTTATCGATAAGGTTCCACATAGTCGTTCAAGATTATAACACTCTTCAAAAAGATTACCGCAGTTGTTAATACTCCAAAATCTTATTACTCAAATACAACCTACAAAAATGTAATTTAAAACGAAAGGATAACCCAACAATCATTTAAAAAAGAAAACTCTTAGTAAAAATACAAAGAAATTAATTACACTCTATTGCGATACCAATTGACCTATAACTAAATCAAGCTGGATGGACTTATAATCTCAATAAAAATAATGATTACTCCCTCCAATCCAATCCAATATTCCCATTTACTTTATCACACTTGTCGAGAAACGTTTTGTAACGTTAATATCATTAATTACAAATTATAAAAAATTATAAAAATTTGATATTCTTATTGTACTTATGAAGACGAATCAAACAAGGTCTCACATGACTATATTTTTCTTTATATATTATAAGAAATACCAAAGATTATCTAGATCGATGAATAGTGCCAAAGGATCTCACGAGAAGATTGGATTCGATTGGAGGAAGTATGATTATAATGTGCATAATTTTTCAAAAATTTCTTAAAGATATTAAAGCTTGTTCTAATAAAATATGAATTCAAATACGAATATAAAATCTTTCAGAAACCATTTTTTTTCGTTTCATTTAGACAGGTTCACAGTAACATCATTATTAGCTCTTTCATATAGATGCGTTATTATTATTTTAACTATAATAACGGAGTATAAAAAAAATAGTAATTCTAATTATTTCGGTAAGATTATCAATTAGACTTTCCCCAATCTTAAGACTCCGCTGCATCAATTTTTCAGTAACTTTTATTAATTTTTTATTCTTCAGACTTATCTCAGACTCTATACATTATCCTAAGACTTATCTCAGACATAATTTTTACTCTACTTTTTTTCTAACCTCTATTGAACAAAAAATAAAAAACAAAAAATTGACACATGTCACATATTTATTGTATCACACATCTCAATAAATGAGCCAAGACTCAACTTAAATTTTACAAAATTTTGCAAGATTATTGAGAGTCTGGAGGCAAGTCTTGAGACAAGACTCACCTCAAGACTATCAATAATAATCTTACCCTTAACTTGATTTTATTTTCATGTAAGACGATTTCACGAGTTTCACAACCATCCTTAATCCAAGTAGGGCGTGGAGCCACATAGTTGGTCCAATGCTTTGCTGGCTAATAGCTTTCAATTCTTGGTTTCCTTTTTTTTAATGGTGTTTGTTTTTGTCTACTACTCCTCTATCCTTCTTCTTCTTCATCATCAATTACTTCTCTCAAAATTCAATTCAAGTCAAGTCAACTCAACAAAAAACTTCACTTTCACTTCCTTCAATGTATGTTTGATCTCTCACTTTCATTCTCTCTTCATTAGTCTCATCATACCAAACATACCTCGTTCATTCACTACATAATATATTAATCAGCACTAAGTCCTTCTTAAGACGGTCATATCTGTTTTAAGTTTAAAACGAGTCAAATATCATCCTATCATATAATCCAAAATTGTTGTTTTTCCTATTCATTTTACTTTTCCTTTCACACTACTTGACGAATCTTAAAACTTTTTAATTAAGGGATATATTCATATATATCTGTCTTTTAAAGTTAAAACGGATCAAATATCATCACACTTGTGCATATAAAACAAAATCATTGTTTTTATCCTATGCATTTTATATTTACTTTTATTCACACTATTTGACAAATGTTAAATTTACGACGGATATACCCGTCTTGGATAAGAACTTGTGTATATCAATAATCAATATTTATCCATATAAATATATATAGTTGTATTTTTTTTTTAAATAATAAAAACAAAAATATTCAGAAAACCCTTAATTAATTTCATACTATCTATTGATTTGATGGATCTTTGGATCTAAAGCTCTATCATAACCACTCATTTTTGCTTTATATTTTCTCTTCTTTGGATCTCTTTGCTCATATCATTCAATTTTAAGGTTAAATTTTGTTTCCTTTTTTATTTTTTTGCTTTATTTGTTTGTTTGTGCTGAAATATTACAGCTTTAGTTTGATCTTTAGGTTATTTAGCTTATCGTACGAATTCTTATATAAGACCGTCTTATAATACGATTACTTGGATACTGAACTGAATTTATAATTGAAGAAGGGGTTTTGAACCTGGGACCTATTGTTCATGATAGCTCCGTGCTAACCACTAGGCTAAGACATCGGTATTTGCTCAGTAGTTGTCTTTGTTGGTGGGTTGGACTTTGTGGATATGAATTTGCTCAACAAACTACTGTTTGTGGCAAAAAAAAAAGTGTAATTTAATTCGGAATTTTTCTTCTTACAATCCTTTTTTTATCATATTTTGATTACTAAATATAGACGGTTCTAAATGATGATTCATGGTAGTCGACCCCAAATGATTTTGACACTAAAGCTTTGCTATCGTTGTTACTAATGTTGTTGTTTATTGTTTCAGGATAAATTCATTTTGGTGTTTGAGCTTAAATCGATAATATTCTGGCTGAATTAGACACAACTTTTTCGGGTTTTTAAGGTAGAAGTGATCATAAGCTGTTCATATGGTAAGCTTGTGTAGGGGTGTATGTTATTGTAGACTAAAGGAAGAGGTTTTTCGGGTTTGAACGATGTTGTTTGGTATCCCATACAAAATGTGGGGAGTTTCGGGGGTGATTTGGTTGAGATGACGACGTATGCTATCAAGGTTCATGAATTTTCTGAAGGGTTGTTTTTGTCCGATTTCGGATCCTTCCATTCACGCGGGGTCAGATTCGAGTGGGCGCAAAGAGGGGCTTCTATGGTACAAGGACACAGGGCAGCATGTTACTGGCGAGTTCTCGATGGCTGTTGTTCAAGCCAACAGTTTACTTGAGGATCACAGCCAGCTTGAGTCAGGGAGTTTGAGTACCTTTGACTCGGGTCCGTTTGGTACTTTTGTTGGCGTCTATGATGGGCATGGTGGTCCTGAGACATCGCGGTATATCAATGATCATCTGTTTCGTCATCTTCGCAGTAAGTATCCCAAACTGTTTTCCAATTTCAGAGTAGATTCTCCTAGAGGTGATCGTTTGCTATTATTTGATTTTCATGTGATTTTATCATTTGCTATTGCTATGTTTATTGACTCATTTGACTGGTATATTTACGTTTCAAAAAATGTTTATATTTCCATATCCTTCGTCGCTCGCTACTTTAGTTGCTTAAGGCGTTTTCTCTCCCCCCTGAAAGCCATACTAGACATGATATTGCTATCTTTCAGCACGAGCTCTCTTTAAATCCAATCTTTGTGACTATGAGAAAAATGGTCGCTTATATTTCAGTAATGCCAGTGAATAATCAGCAGTGATTAATCATGCAGGATTTGCTTCTGAACACCAGTGCATTTCCGCTGATGTAATTCGTAAGGCAGTTCAAGCAACAGAAGACGGATTTCTGTCTGTTGTTAGCAAGAATTGGCCAATGAAACCTCAGATTGCTGCCGTTGGCTCATGTTGTTTGCTAGGAGTGATTTGTAGTAGGACCCTGTACATTGCCAACGTTGGAGATTCTCGAGCAGTTTTGGGTAGACTAGTGAATGCGACCGGAGAAATTGTTGCTGTCCAGCTTTCAACTGAGCACAATGCATCTTTAGAGGAAGTGAGACAGGAGCTGCGCGCTGATCATCCTGATGATCCGCATATAGTAGTGTTAAAACATAATGTTTGGCGTGTTAAGGGTATCATACAGGTATAGTTTCTGCCCATGATACAAGTTAAATTTTTCATGAAGCTATTTTACGTTTTCTGCGACTCCTGTTGAAAGGTAACTGCATAATATGAGCAATCTACCATGATTGATGAATGGTATCACCCAAGGTCTTCGACAAAAACATGGAACTCAAAATATGCCTTTGGATAGAATTTTAGTTGGGGATGAGGGACGAGGGGAGGGGTTTGGGAGGATCTTAATTTGCCTTATACGAGGGAACTAGACCCTTCCATTTCCCTCTAACCCGGCTTACTATCTTACACCGCTCCTTTTTCTTCCAAAACCCTGCATCCAAACAACACTAAAAAATTAAAACGTGGCCTGGGAGAATCGTTTCTGGTAAAGTTTGAGAACTTGGTGTAAAGGTACTCGAAACATTGGTAACTTGGGAAAGT
>JAUEKU010179270.1:0-10471 GCA_032274805.1 Gypsophila paniculata | reverse complement strand
TTTTAGCGTACGGATGCGCCGGTGATGCTATCGACGAATATTTAAGAATGAGTGAAGATGTTGTAAGACAATGTGTAAGACATTTCGTTGAAGCGATTATTTTTAATTTTGAGGAAGAATACCTTAGAAGGCCAAACACAGAAGATTTGAGAAGATTACTACTAGAAGGGGAAAGAAGGGGTTTTCCAGGGATGATGGGAAGTATCGATTGTATGCATTGGCAGTGGAAAAATTGTCCAACAGCATGGCAAGGTCAATATGCAGGAAGAAGTGGAAAGGCGACGATCATATTAGAAGCAGTTGCATCATATGATCTTTGGATTTGGCATGCATTTTTCGGAACACCTGGTTCGTTAAATGATATCAATGTACTCCATCGTTCGTTTTCAAAGACATATTAGAAGGGAGAGCTCCAAAGGTTAGTTATGTTGTCAATGGTAATGTTTATGATATGGGATATTATCTTACTGATGGTATATATCCCGCTTGGGCGGCATTTGTTAAATCAATTAGTAATCCAGTACTTCAAAAGCACAAACTATACGCTCAACAACAAGAAGGTGTTAGGAAAGATGTTGAACGTGCTTTTGGGGTTTTGCAAGCCCGATTCGCATTTATTCGAAAACCTTCTCTTATTTGGGATGATCGTTTAATGGGACGAATAATGAAGGCATGTATCATTATGCACAACATGATAGTCGAAGATGAGCGACATACATATAGACATTATAATCCAAGTGATTTTTGTGAAAATGATAATACTGGTGATGACCAAACTTCAGGGTCTCTTTGTCAACCAACTATAATGGAGTACATGGCTAACAAAGCCAACGTCGAAGATAGAAGATCACACGAGGCTCTTAAAAAAGATTTAATTGAACATATATGGCAAAAATTTAACTAGTATTTAATTTTATCAAACGTTTAATTGTGTTTAATTTATGTAATGCATGCCTATGTTTATTATTTTATCAATGTAACCTTGTAATATTTAATTAAGTATCTCTTTTTAAGCATTTTTTAAAAAGTAGATTTAATTTCTATTTGCAATAATTTAAACTAAATAAATAATTAATCATAAAAATTATACTTTGAAAAAACAAACAATATAAATATAAGTTAAATATAATATGTAAATGTGATAATATATAATTAAGATAATTATATGTTATAAATAATAAATAAAATATGGTGGGGTATGATTAAAAGTAAGAAAGAGGAAAACATAAGGGTTGTTGATAAAGTGAGTAAAAATAAATAAGGGTTGGGGTTGTGGGTTGGAGTTAAAGATGTGTAATATATTAATATTTTAATATGGGTTGGAGTTGAAAAAAATCATTGATATTGGTGGTCTTAGGGGTGACTATTCTAAGCTTAATAGAAAGAAAGTCATAACTCTTAAACTCCCTAACACTGTTATAATGGATAATATTAGTAAAGGTAGATTGTGCACAACTTTTAAAAATTCGATGACATTTCGTGCTCAATCTTTAAAAATGAGTACCATATGCAGCCGGTCAAAACACAGGTTACCGTGAAAATTATCCGTTTTAATAACAATCATGATCATGATGAGGAGTTCAGTACAACTCCAAAAAAATCCTAAAGAACGGAGCCTTAAAATCTCTCATCATTAGTAAAGATTTAGCGACCACACCCAATTGTTGCTCCCATTCTCTTCCCTCACTTTCCTATTGATATCCAAACAAAGCTAGACAAGCTTCAACACACAAGAAACTCAGCTCAATGAGATCACATTTTAGGAGTATCGAAAATTTAGTAATTCATCGCCGCCAAAATTCAGAAGTACTACGGAATAATCAGCAAGAAGAATTATGGCTAAAAGCACAAGCGCAATATGGAATGTTAATTCCTGTTGTAAATCGGTCGTTGGTGGAAAAAAAAAATGTATCCAATGCCGCCTCAAAATACTCCAAACCCTTTTACAAAGTGGTCACGATTCGGTATCCCGTTGTTCATTTATGTTAAATACTACGAGTGAACAGTCACATAAGAGAGTGACGTAACGAACAGAAAAAAAGAATTGTGACAGAACTATCCATCTTGATTCTTATGTACACAAATGGAACATCTACAAGTCGTTTTACCGTTCTCTAGTCTGGATCAGTATAAACATGCAAAGGGCATTACTGTTCACTGTCAGATTCAATCTCAACCTTTTTAATCCAAAACACGTCATCACCAATCAATCGATCAATGTCATATCAGTATCTGATGTCGGTATTGTCCCCTTGGTAACATGGAGATGTCCATCATCACGGTAACGTGCTGCCTGGCTCCTAATAAATTCTTCAATCTTCGCCTTGAGCTCATTGTCAGGAATTAACATATCAGGGCTAAGTGGGGATCGATTGAATGGATCAGTCTGCAACAAGATAACAATTTTCAGAATGTAAGAATAAGTCAAGTACAGAGCACTATAAAACCGAAAGATGAAGTCATTACACTATCACTCAGCAGATGCCTCAAGATGACTGGACGATCGACAGTGACTCTTGACGACGGCAATATTACAGGATCTTTCATGAGCGTGTACTGCATTTACAAAAATATATCAGCATGATCTAGCAGTCAGAGCTGGCTTCACTGCAAGTTTAGTACCATTTGGATATATTAGGAGGGAGAGGGGGTGGGGGATAGGGAAAACGGAGTGATATTTTCTTTCTGAATCTTTCGTATGATGAAAAGATATTGATTCTAATTGAAGGGAGCAAAATGGAACCCTCCATTCGTCTCCGGCCCAAAATTCTAACGAAACAAATAATTTGCCTCCCTCCTTTTAAACCCTTCAAACATGGAGTTAATATCTTCCATATACCTGAATTGGGTCCAAGAATTCATCAGGTATATCTCCAAGGGCATTTTCTACATCCATGGCTTCAGCAGCAGCAAATTTAGCTTTTGTGCCAAGTTCGACAAACTCCTCTATTATCCTCCCATCTTCACCTATTCTTCTTAGAACATCAGCCCCAGCGCTAAACAACTGGACAAACCAAGAGAGACCATTTAATTCATCAGAATTATACAGTTTTGCCAGGAGGATTTATAAGCTTTCATTGAAATGAGAATCAATGGAAAAGCACCTGATCATTATATGACCGACCATCCTTGGAAATTGCAGAAGGGAAAACATTCTCCACATCTCCTCTAGCCAGATGAACATATATGTTCACAATCTGGAAACAATCACACACGTATCACAGTAGTTCATTAAGAAAGAGTTCCCTACTACTAATAGCTATACTGAATGCCATGCCTAGGTGCAAGTGGCCAAACAAAGTGCATTCCTCATGAGACGCAAGCTGGCACAAAAAAAGTTTCCATCTAAATCTAATGTTCACGTATTATTCAGCCAAATTGTTTCTTCCAAAAATACCTCAGACACTATAACTACCAAAGCATAAACTTAAACCGTAACAAATAGACCTGCCAAATGGGTCATTACTTAGTTTTAAAAGGCGCAGCGTGCACTGACCTTACATAGGCTCGTAGCAATGAAGCGCAAGTCGCAAGGCAAAAGCGCACTACTTTCGTACTCGAGTAGACTATTTTTGGAAATATATTTCTGTTTCCAAATAACATATCAGGTAGCAATACCCTTTTTGAGATTTGAACTTGGCTAAAAAGCTAAAAACAGACATAATGGGCCCAAAGCAAACGACAAAATGAAGCATCAAAACGAAAAAGATACGGAATTTGCATAGTAGTTAACCTCGCTAGCAGAGTAGCAGTGCCTTGTCTAAAAGGTGCACCTAAAGTGCACCGAGGCGTCATAGACTCATAGCTAGTGCCTCATCCAAGGAGCGCCTTAGGTGCACCTAAAGAGCACTTTTTTTTAAACTAAGGGTCATTAGGGTCAAGACCAAGTAGGTCGAGTTAATTGGGTGGTGGATATTCAGGTAGTTTGTAATTACATAAAATTTCACTATAATTTCAAATTGGTCATATAGTCTCATTTTTGGCAGGGTGAGTAAACCAACTCTTGATCCCAGGTTTGCTACAGGTAGCATCGAGTTAATCTAAGGCTTCGCTTAGGACATATCCAAGTAGTCTTATTTGGGTCTAATCAAATTCCTGGTTTTGCATTACAAACATTTCTAATCTTTTCAGATTAGAAAATCATATACATCATTCCATTTTTATCGGAGCTTAAGAAGTAATATTACAACATTAAAAAAAGTTGGAAGAGAGCACAATTGCTCAAACATACTCCCTCCATTCCACCTTTATCTTCCCACTTTCCTTAAAAGGAAATTTCATATTTTTCTCCCCATTTCTATTTTTGTCAATTTTCAACCAATCTCATCCACACAATCTACTTTATCAACTTACTTTTTATTTTTCAACCAATCTCATCCACACAATCTACTTTATCAACTTACTTTTTATTTTTTAACCAATCTCATCCACACAATCCACTTCCTTAATCATTGTGCCAATATCAAATCAAATGGGAAGAAAAGGGTTGAATGGAGGGAGTATGTGTTTTCAATACCGTGACGTAGTGGCCAGTCGATACACTTCTGCAAGCAGTTTTTTTTTTATCCGTTCACTGAACAAACTCTATTTCACGGAAACTGAAGGTAATGTATATTTCACACCCTTACCTCACAATAGGTAAGAGCCTTTAAGGCTTTGGGTAGGTTGTAGACGCAAGGAAGACACCAAAAGCAAACGCATTTTGGGAACACTCTTAAGATTTGGAAATCAATGGCTCAAATTAGAAATGTCACTAGACATACTCAATGACCGATGACGCACGAGCTCTGACCAGACTCTCATGTTTGATTTTAACAAATTATATTCGGTACATCTCAGCCAGTATTCCACCATCCAAGATTAAACAGGTATTGAGCTTACTGCATCACCATCAAAGCAATCCTGAAGTATGTTTAATATGGCTAAAGTCTTCATAGTGAGAGACTTGCAATTTAAATCAACAATTTGGCATCATCCTTTATTTTTGTTGCATTTAATTTATTTTGAGGATTTTATTTTGAAAGCTTTGATCGCATTGAAATAATTGAGTGACATGAGCATGGATTTTATCTGCCCATTAAAGCCGGACAAACAGCATTGTGTCAGCATTGTGGGTAATAGACAATATTATGACCATCAGATAGTCAAATATGGCACGATAACGACGCAAACATAGGTAAAAACTTCAATTCGGCAAAGGTGGTGGCCAAGGTGAATAGAGATGTGATGGGCAGGACAAGTTGGAGTCATAATGCCCATGGGAAATTTGTGACAACCAGCGGCGGAGGATTGGAGAACGAAACTATAGATAATTGCCACCGTAGTGACGGTTAAGGATGGTGAAAATAGAAGTGATTGATAGTTACAGCTGTGGCTACTTTATTGGATTATGGAGGCTGAAATTTTAATGGTGAGAAATAGATGGGATCCAGCCGGAGATGAAGAGATGGCATCCATCTCCGACCGAACGCGGAAGAGTATTGTTTTTTTCTTTTTTTAAAGTTTTGGGTCCCTAGGATTTTTAGACATTTGATACCATGTAAGATAATAAGAATTCCCACACAATATTCGACTTGTTTTATTAGGATACTCAATAACCCTAATTCTAGAGTATTCCTAAGATAATATTATGATCAAACACAATATTCTGCTACCAGGATAAGATGACGAAAAAAAGGCAAAGTCAGACTAGATAGTTTTAAACTTAAGTGGGACAAAGGAACTAACAATTTAAGCAAGTGTCATCTCCGTATTGTGTAACAAATTTCCGAGATGGCTAAAAAATTCAGTTGGACAAATTATCAGAAGTGACCATGTAGTGTTAATATAGCTATGCACCTGTTTGGATATCACATATTTCCATCCAGTCGAACCCATATCAGTATATAACCTTTATCAAAGGAAGAAAAATACTCACCTGTTTAAGCAAATGCTTTGGTCGAAACTCATACTTCTCAGGATCCTTCAAGCTTAGCGATTTCCTTTGAGGTCCCACAAGTTGCAACAAAAAATAATTAAGCATGCTAGCAACTCTTTCAACCTAGATTACGAAAACGGTTGCTTCAGCTAAGAATTCCAGTAAAAATGCAGTAATTAGAAAGTTATACAGGGATATGAGCGAAAAAGCTAAAGGTCAAAATATAACTACCATCTCCGGAAGAAGGAAAGGAGAAGTAATCTGTTCTGAAGTAAAAGCCATCAAACTAACATCTTCATTTGCAAGTTTCATGTCAATCCTAATTATCTGAAGCAAATAAGCCCAATAGAGGTCAGCTAAAATTATGATACCATCATAAATATCGACAAACAAGTAATCTGTATCATTGAAATACGACTGGAATGCAAAATACACCAACATTTTCTTGAGAATGGAAGAGACGAGTTCTCTCCTGTCTCTCCTGAGGGGGTCTCTGTTCCCATTCAGCAGTATTGGACATTTCAGCTTCCAGGGCTTTTAGCTCAAGTATCTTATTAAGACTTTCATCAAGAAGGAATATGCTATCATTAATAAGGAAATTCAAGAAATTAAGATAGACGCCCTTTATCTCGTCCTTTGCAATCTGAAACAAGTGCAAATCAAAGGGAATAAGATAAAAGTTGGTGTGAGGGACAACTAAATCCACTTACACGCGAATGCTGTACCTGTTTCCAAACATTACGGTGACTAGGAACCTGCCATAGGTATTCAAGAAGCTCTGCAATATTATGGCGGATGTTAAACTTATCATAGAACTGCATGCAGAGAAACAACACGAGCGAAATGATTAGAGCATCACTGAATTGATGAATTGACTAATAATACAGACCATGCAAGCAGCAGAAAGACAAGAACATCCTAGAGGACTCTTCAGCTGTAAGCAATTGATTACCTGTGTATGAGAACCAGTGAATTCAATGTCAACATATAGCTTTAAAAGATTCCTGACAAGACACTTCAGAGACAACTCATGACCCTCAAATAGACTAGCTGTAGCAGTTGATCCGCTGCGATGTGAAATATATAAATGATGAGATATTACATCCATACATTGCACTTGTAAAAGAAAACATATAGCTGCTTAAAATTGAGTAGATGCGAACAAGCAGAGAACATGGATAGCAAGTCAAAATTACCTTCTGCGCGGCATCCAACAGTTCAACACTTCTACCATTTTTGCTCTTAAATATGGATTTCTAACATACTCAGGGCTGGCCATAAACATAATTATGAAGTTCATGTAATCATCCTAGAAACAAGAAAAAAGAAGATAATAGATCAGAAAGGAAGAACGTACAGGACTCCTACAGGAAAAACATCTAACATGTTCTTACCAACATAACACCATCCAAAGCTCTTGGGATCCTAGATGCAAATATCAGCAAATCCATTGCATCCTCCACAAAATGTTCCGGCATACAAGCAAACTCCATGGGGCATTTTTCAGGCAGAGGTAGTTTAAAACCACCAACCAGACCAGCCAACCAGATCAACATTAATCGGTAAAAAGACAAGGCTTGTTGAACAAATCCTCCGTCCTATATACGAATGAATTTCGTAAGTATCGAAGACAAGAAAATGACAATAACAATGAGAAGCAATCCTAAGAACTAAATGCACTCCCCAAATATACAGACCATGTAACACCTTCAACCCTATCCCGTGCCTCTATACAGTCATGGTGGGGCCCCCATTGCTCCCTTGTGACTGTGCAGTGACCAACTATGTGGTAGTAATAAAAGAACAATGAGGAGAGATAACATGAAATGGTCTACAGTATAACTGTTGCAATTTTTTATTTTTTTATTTTTTTTGAGAGAATATACTGCTGAAATATTAATAGTTACAATTAGGGAAAATATGTGTCGGGGTCAAGGTAGAATTACAAGAGAGTGTACAAAAACCTATATAGGTGCTCATGAAAACAATGTTAACCCTCGTGATGGCTCTTGGTTGAACTTGAGGTGAATGGGAGAGAAAAGCTGACAGATAAAGATGACCAACCAGCTTATTGAAAGCCATGAAAACAAATGGCATGGAGTCTTAGTCGACAAAAATGTCATTAACAAGAGTAGAGTTATTAAGCTGTCGAAGCTTTGATGTGATCCAACGATAATCAGACTGCATGGTGTTTGTTATAGTATGGTGGAGGCATTGAGCACATGTATGGTAACATGGATATACTTTGGTGGCACATGTATGTTATGGATGATTAATGACATACATGTACAGCCAAATGTATGCATATATTTTTAGATTATTTTTATGTAAGTTCATTATACTTTGTACCAAATTGTGTAATCTGTGAATGTGAGATCTCTATCCTTAGGATTCTTTGATCGACAGAACGTACATGAGTTTTAGGTTGTTGTAAATTAGTGAGTGATAGACTGATAGTTGCCGTATGAGTGTAGCATTTATATCAGGGTATGTCCTAGTTAGGCTTACGCCAAACAACTCTAATTTATTTTCTTGCATTAGTTGAACATTCCACTTCAATGTTGAGCGATATTTTGATCATGTGAAATAATAGCTCCATGTCCGGAGGTTTCCCTATGGATTTTTTTTTCTAAACCAGAGCACATAGCCACATACATGTTATGATGATAAAAAGGTCATTGGCACAAAGACAGTCAACGACCATAGAAGCAAAATTAAAGGAATCAGTTAAGTTTGCCTACAAATTAGCGACGATGAGGTTCAAACTTTCCCAGATACAACAAGTTCTACAAAGTGAGACAATTGGGATGTGAGATGATCAAGCTGTGCGAGTGTGCCCAGGCACATCACACAATGATAAGTCCAGCAAGCTCGCCTTTGTAGACATGGTTAATCCAAAATTTCAGTAGAGATATATCATAATGGTATTTACTTCCAAAACGACATGTCTTCGTATTTCGAAATTATCCTAGCGTAGGTTCCTTGTCACGAGCTATGTTCCTCCGACACTGCAATGTGCGGCAGTACCCGGGTCGATTCGACCCCGACATGGATCCTGGTATGGGATCCGGACCGGATCCTCCTATTGACAGCCGACACTTCCAGGAATAGTGTTCGTTGAGGGTTTGGTTGGTGTTGGTGGATGGTGGCTGGGAGAATTTTAGGGTTTTTTTTTGGTGAAGACAAAAGAATTGAAAAGTTTAATTTTATATATGGGCTTTTCGCAGGGTATTGTATTTTAGGGTTGATATCGGCAGGTTTATAGGCTTATTTGACAAATTTTTTATTGTTTCCTTATATATTTATATGTGTCTAGTTTATAAACGGAAGGATTGAAAAGGAAAAAAAAAGTACTTAAGAATTCAAAAAGAAAAAGAAAATACTAGCCGTGTCCCCGTACCCGTGTCCAAATTTCGGATGGGGTCCCCGTGTCTAGAAAATTAGACTTCGAAGGATCCGACACTCGGATCCATACCAGGATCGACACCCGTACCCCAGTCTGAGCAACATAGCTCGTGGCCGCTGAAGCTGCCACCTTTTCTTTCTATATCGGCCTAGGCATCTGAATACCAACATCCATTATGTGACTCCAAAACGAGTTTGGTCTGTGTACTAGAGAATAGTAATTGATGTACTAATAATGATGAATGAAGTTATTTGTAGATTTAATCCGCCACTTCATTACCCATAAACAACTCAGGTGGAGGTATTTGTGTAAAACTTGAAGAGGTGGGTGAAAATCACTTATAATGCGAGCAGCATCTCTTTCTAAGTGTTATGACACACGCATAGATGATTGATGAAACTGTGACTGTGTGTGGGAAGCAACAAATGTTCTCCGTCCTCTCTTTTCTGAAATCTTGCTCAGCATTGTGTTGTTGAGGATCATAGTTCTGATATTAAATGGATAGTAGACTCAGACACCATGGCCAATTGCAAAGTAGTAACTATTCTCAATTCTTAGTTAATGAAGTGATTGATTTCTGAAAATCAATAATTTGAAACTGATACGTAATCTTCTCTTGCTATCGTCTGATGATGAAAGTAATGTGTGAAGGCTCCTGAAATTCTCACTGCTATGACTACTGATAAATTTGGCTCCCACTGATGTTATTTCTGTTGATCTGTATTGATGATAGATGCCAGCTCAAGGCTTATATGATGGGCCTACCATTAATCATCTTGTTCGTGGTATGAGCCTTGATGACGCAGAGCCATATCTTGCTGCCAACCGAAATGCTAACAGGGCGAATCCTGTTGCCAAAATCAAAGTGGTGGTATGCATCTCTTCTATAAGTTACGTATGTACTTAATTTGCATGAAATGGTAAGCCTAATGTGGCTCCGGCTAGAGGTTCACCTATAAGAATTATAACATGTTAAGATTACCGACTGGAAGATGGAACAAAGTGTGCAATGTATTATAACATAGATTTTTATTAGGACATAAAAAATGTCTTAGTATGCTTTATAAGCGAAAGCATTGCTTTCCTGGAGACTGTTTTTAACTTGCTACTAATCTAATATAGGTGCGGAAAAGGCCGCTTAACAAAAA
>JAUEKU010179259.1:0-10472 GCA_032274805.1 Gypsophila paniculata | reverse complement strand
AGGTGACACGACAACCAACTAAGATACTATTAAGTAGCTGAATAGATAATGCACTGAATAGTATATATTTTTTTTTCCAGAAAATAACCCGGGCTATAGCCTATATAGCCCAAAGGATAGATCCGCCCCTGATGGTAACCCTCCCATTGTTAGATGAAAAGTTATAAGTTTAAGGGGTTACCTCTTTCGTTGTCAATTGATTGTAGGATGAAATCCTTTTGATTTTATCAAATTGATTAACTTTTCTACTTTGTGGGGGTGTAGGTGGTGTAAACGAGCCGAGCTGATACGGAGCTCGTATGGGCTCGGGCTCGGCTCGTAAAAATATATTTGAGCTCGGGCTCGGCTCGAAACTCGTAGAACCTTAAAATTTTGGGCTCGAGCTCAATCCGAACTTAGTTAAATCAATTATTTTTCACATTTTTTTAATAAAACTATAAAAAACACAAATAAAAATAAACACTATAAAAAAAATTACATATTTATATATTCAATTATTATTATCACAAAAAATAACTAAAATGACAATATAAAATTATAAAATGCTTAAATATAAATTCAAAAAATGAAAATTACGAGCTCAAACGAGTTTCCGAGCCGAGCCTTGTTGAACTCGGGTTAGGCTCGTTTTTGGTTGAGCTCGGTTTTACTGAGCTTTGACCGAGCCGAACACGAGGGCTCTACTAGCCAGCTCTGATCATTGCCGCCCCTATGGGGATGGCTTAGGCTCTAATTTTACATTTCTACTCTAGTTAGTAGTTACCATTGTCTCCCTTAAAATTCAACTATTAAATTTATTTTTTGAAATCAACATTGACATATTCTAACTTCATAAATCATAAAATACGAAATGAACATATTTGAAATTGTTAGAAGAAAAAAGTCTAAAAATTCTAATTTTAATAAATGTATTTCATGTATGTACACGTAGAAAAAAAAACGCGGTCAAAGTACCACCTTCAAAATCACCCAACTAGTGAATGAGGCACTTAGATTTTGAATGGAAGGAGTGAATTTAATATGTCTTTCTTTATTCTAGTCCCTACAATCTAAAAGTGAAATAATCGATCATTGGACTTCAACCATCAATTTAAACTTTTGTTTGAATTGATGTATTGACATGATATCAAAATTAGTGTGATTAAGAGGCCGCAAGTTCAAATTTCAACAACCACGCACCTCGTCTTTTCAAAACCGAAATATCTAGCACTATGTATGGGGGACCTTCAGTCGCATCCACACTCCATCTTCAAGCCTAAAGGACATTTGTGTAAATGGACGTATTAAAATATAAAAATCGATCATTATAAAAATGCAATCATCAACTTAAACTTTTAGTTACTCAACTAAATAAAAGACGTTGATTTACAAAAACTATTTTTTTTTTCTGAACATAAAAATAAGCGGTGTAGGTGGGGACAAAGAAAGATAGGAGGAGGTTCAGAAAGCCATGATATAAGATGATAAATGAATGCAATGGATTTACTTCCTTGTCTCCTTTCTTTTAAAGTTTGAACTGTAGTGTTGCAAGGGTAAAAATATTATTGCAGCTGATTTATAAGAGTGATTTTTTTTTTTTTTTTTTTGAAAAGATATAAGAGTGATTTTTGCTCAGTTGTATTATTGCAATTATTAGCAGGGTAGAAATATAATGGTGGTGGACTGGTGGTGCTTCTGCGTACCTTACCATTGTTGTTGTTTGCTGAATTGAATAGGACCATGCATGTGTCTTCTGTTTGTATTTTGTGCCTTTGCTCTGATCTATGTGATTTTGCCTGTTTGAGTTGGCCCATTCATTTAAAACATGTTGGTTTTCGTTTATCTTTAAGTGTGTTTGTTACTTTTTTCCCTTTTTTGAAATGTTGGACTTTAATTTTAAATAGAATAACTAGTTCAGTGACCCGTGGCGCTCACGGGGTCGATAACTAACTGTTTCAAAGCATCGTGATCGTATCAACCTTGTAAAACTATTCTCCTATCGTATAATTCCCAAATAACACTCTTAACAGTCTTGGATCACCACGAACACATCTAAATACTCTTCGGAGCGAATCTATAATTTGCTACGTCATTGTAACGTAAGGATAAACCTGAAATGTAGGAGCAGTGGCAACAACGTTTAATTCCTCGTACCTGTAACGCATAACAATGCAAAAGTGGGCTGGGACAAATATCATCATTGAAACTCAAGGATAAACTTGAAATGTAGGAGCAGTGGCATCTGCACATGCTTAATTGAGTTGGCATTGCTTAAGTGCATATAGTAATCATCAGGTGACCCGAACCCGGGAAAAAACTGCAACAATGTTAGGCAAGTGAATTAGTGACTGAGATGAAAAGGATTAGAAGCAGACTGTGACTGTTTGCTCGGAGGTTTAGGAAACTAAATATACCTTGTGTCAAGCCTTCGTTAAATTCCTTGACAGTTTTGCATTTGCCGCCATTGGCATGCTGGGTTCACCACCAATACATAACATCACTTAATACAATGAAGTACAATACCCACATACATAACAATATTGAGGTATTACCCATGGGTAGTTTGCGCTTCTGTGTACATCTTGTTTGCCCCGAAACCCAATACAACAGAAGTTGCAACAATAGGAGTACAACCAAATGCCAATAGTAGCCACCTATAACAATAGCAACAACACAATATGACGTTACCCAATGTCCGTCCTAGCTTAAAATATCAAGTACCCAAAAATTTAAGTTTGATGGCGCAATACTTTCAGAAAACAACGACATAACAAATGTTATTTCCAAATAATACACAATTTGATAAGTGTAATCAAGTTAAGATAGCATTTTGTTACCTTTGCTTGACCATGATATTGGATTACTCTTCTTTGTTCATACCCGCTGTGAATGGCTCTCATCCCTTTCACAAAGTTTAAGAGCTTCTTTGACGATTTGACCTTGTTCCCTGCATAGTAAATAGAACTATTCTTATATGGTTTGGACGTGGTAATTAGAAGTAATTATATGTCGGGTTGTGGTGGTTGATTGGCTGATAAAGATGAAAATTCCTTCTCACTCGCTTTCATGTGTGTACATTAATTAAAAGTAATGAAGAATGTAACATTTCAAAAACTGACTACGTTATCATTAAGAATGCAACTATCGATAATTGAAGCAAGTAAACAAAATTCCCTAGTTTTATTATTTTTTTATGTCTACGTTATTGTGAATATTGTCAACCTCATACCGTTGCACAAATCCGAAGCTTGGTAAATGTTTCTTAGTAGTATTATTGGACAATCAATCTTCAGATGCATCTTGGTAAACCTTGGAGCTGTTGTGAGATCGAGAATTTGGTCGGTTATAAGTTCTCCATGTGCGACCTGTGTTCTAACTAATTAAACAGCTCAATGTGAAAACGACTCAAACAAATAGAAAATTAAAGGGGAGTAATTAACCAACCATGTGACAAACGAAATCATATTGCTTGAAATTTGGTTGACTATCAATGATCATATTATGAATACTTAAAAATCAATCGAACTTCCATCACTCTCAAGCAACTGAACACAAATGAAATCCCACTACCGAATAAAATTAGTCTGAAATAAAACCAAAGTCACTCCTTGCAACAGATTTAAGGCAAAATTCAATCTCATCAAATTCTACAAACATTATTACCTGAGTGTGGCATATCTGGCAACATGTTCATCTCACTGTCTAGGTTAGTTCCTCCTCGAACCAATTTTGTACTGCACGATAAATATGATTCATTTTGTTAGGATTTTGTTATTTAGAAAAAGGGGCAGAGAAGACACATTATTTGAAAACAGAATTATCATTGTTAAGATAAGAATAACACACCTATGAATGTCAAGAAGATAAGCCCATTGTTTGCTTCTGTCATATCCTCGACGTGTTAAATCCCACTTCAATCCTTTCGATACTGCTTCTCTTCGTGTTAACTACTATTCGACAATAGCAACATCATTCTATTTCGTCAATGAATCAATTATTCTCTACTCAAAGTCATTAAACTAAAACCGTCTATAATTCATAGTTAAACTTGCTTTAAATTTAAGCTTTGTCTGAAAATCGTTTGATGTATATCCATATCTGTCTGGATACATCAATAACAACGTAAACAAACCAATGACACTTAAAATAATCTAGGTAATGCAAATAAATAGGGTCTTTTTATTTGTTGTTTTTTTCTTTCTTGTGTTTGATGCTGTCATCCTATTTTATTCCTTCATCCGCTTCTTGTCGTTCCATTGTTCTTTTGCTTCTTTTTCCATAGTTTCTTTGCCCAGCCTGCATTTGTGTTTTCGTTGTCAGTGTATTGGGGTTTTTATAAACATTTTAATTGTCTTTTATTCGGAGCTTACCCTATTGTCGTTTTTCTCTTGCCCTTCTTCTCTTGTTTCTTTGGTTTGCTGCTACTGCTCGTTGAGTCATCATCTTGTGTCTGTTTGTTTCATGTTAACATAGTTAGTTTTTTATTGGAATATGTACTTGGCATTTTGTTGTTGTATTTTGGGTTTTACCTTTGCTTGGTCTGGTTCTTCTGTTATCGCACACTGATTGGCTTCGTACGTTGTCATTATTTTCATTCCTTTCAGCTCTTTCTCGTTATTGTATTTGCTTATCCCTATCTTGACCTTGAAGTAGTATTGTTTCCCAATACACTGTTGGAATATGTTGTATACTTTTGCTTTTCCATCTTCCTGTTGACATTTAATTAGTTGTTTAGTATGTTTTTTTTTAAAAAGTGGTGGTAGTAATTTTGTCGATGTTGTTTACCTCCTCATATAAGTCAATTAGTTTGTCGATTGGTTTTCCAATAAGTGCCTCCGCTTCTTTGTGGAAGAGTACCAAGTTGGCCGTTGTTGTTCCATCGGATGCCTTTGTCATTAGTCTATACCTGCAGGTTGTTACATTTCAGTCATCACTTTTTTGTTTTTTGTTATGTTTTATTTGCGTACCTTTGAGTCGGATTGGTTATTCTTTGGTTGCATTCACGACACTTTCCAGCTTCATCCAGCCCACTCTTGCATTCCGTGCATGATCGATACCACCATTCGACGTCTGTCCTAATTTCTTTGATTGTTCCGCAACATATGAACGCCTCTTTCTGTGTGTTTGAACCAATCAATAATGTTTTATTTTTGGATTTCATATGTATTTCTTAGGTGTATTTGCTCTGTTACCTGGCTGTGTATGTCCATGTCCAGTAATTCCGTAATTGTTTTGCACTCCATTTCTTGGGTTTCTTGGTTTTCCCCGTTGTCTATGTACTGTACTTCAATTGTTTTGCCGATCCTGTTGAACAAATCCTTCTCTTGTTAGTTGATATAATGTTGTTTTTTGGCGTTCTCTAGTTTTGGTTGTAAGTAGTTACCTTTCTTTGAGCTCGTTTGTTTCTGGGATGTCTAAATTCACGTAAATCTTTGTTCCGTATGTTGTTTGTATTTGATGTTTTCCTGCATTTTTGTGCTTTTTTAGTTTAGATTTTGTAAATAAATTGAAATAGTTGGGTTTTTTCAGCACTTACCATCGTAGTACACAACTTTTGTAGACGTTATTATTACCACTACCTTCCCCTCTTCTGTTTCTTGCGGTGTTTTTTCGTTGATCAGCTCTGCTGCATTCCCCCACAGTGTTACTCGCACGGGCTTTTCCCTGCATTTTTTGGCATTGTCAAATTGTTCGGTATGCATTTTATTGTTATTTTTTTCTCGTACCTTTGTTCTTGTATGTGTATATGGCGTCTGTCTGTTAGTCCACGGCTTGTCATTACTTGCATTTTGTTTTCGACGACGTTCAGCATGCCGATTACATCTGTCAAAATCTAGGAGGTAAGTATATTTTTTGCGTAATGTTTTTTAATGCACTGCTTTTACGTACCTATTAGATAATCTGTTTTGTTGCTGCGTTTGGCAAGGTTGTCCAGTTGGTGGAATTCGAATTTGTGCTTGGGTATTGGTAGATTTTGGTTGTCTTCTACAATTGATGTAAATGTGGAGCACTTGATGATGTTGTTTGTTGTGCTAACTGGACGGTAGGACCGTGCATTTGCTGCCACTTCGAAGTGCTTAAATTTGTAAATTGTGCCTTCCTTTAGATTGTCTTTGTACTGTTCGATCATCCGTCTTGGGATTGTAGCTTGTATATGGTCCCCCTGTTAGCATTTTTTGAAAGACTCCTTAGTATTCGATGTTCATATGCAAAAGAGGACAATTTACAATTCTGATAAAAGGGACTATGCCTAAGCCTTAAATTCAAGTCCTATTGGTTAAAGTGTATATGTTGACTATGTTTATTCGAGAATAAGTTAAGTAATAATTTGAATAGTTCATTGTCAATGTTTGCAATTTCAATATGTTACCTGATGATCTAACAAAACCATGTCTAGTGAGTATGGTTTGTCATTTTCGTTTGCTGGTACTTCCCACATTCGAGTGACCCTTGCAGTTATTTCGTATATGTTCTTGGAGGGCGTCAATTGCGCAATAGTTGTCATTCGTAGACTCATGTTTGTTGTTTTGTTTTGCTTGTATATTTTTTTTTTTGGTTTATCTGTGTTTCTGTTTTTGTGTTCTGTTACTTTTTGGTTGTTTGTCTTTGTAAGTTTAACTTGGTGATCATTAGGATTCCTCTGGATCTGTACAGGTTTTTGTCTTTATTATTTTTCAATGCTGCTAATTATTTTTGTGGTTACTTTTCGTTTTTTTTTATCTATTACTTTAATCAATTAATGTAGCAATTAGTATTAATGTTTATCTTTATTAGTTGAATGATTGTTTTTGTAACTGATTTTTTTGTTCACACTGTGTTGTTTGAGTTTAATTTGTTATTAGATGCTGTTAATTGTGCAATTTATTGTCGTCTTTATTTTTGTAGTTAACCTGGTATGTATTATTGTTTTAAAGTAGTCTTAATAAGTCTTTAATGTTTGTAAGTATTTTTTTTTATTTTGGTCAAAGACTTTAAGTGCTATTAATTTTGGTTATGCTATATAAGTTTGTTTTTGTTTTTGGTTCTTTTGGTATACTGTTTTCTAAAAGTTTTTGACTGGTGTTTTTGTTTGTAATAATATGGCGCCACCTTTCTCGATAGGTTCCAAAGTGGAGGTTACTTTTCCAGGAGTATGGTTTTTGGTAGCTTACTATGTCGGTACTCTACTTTATGATTTTGAAGACGGGGAGTTTTATGTGCAGTTTGATAGTTTGTTGGAGTTCGATGGGTGTTCTCCACGCAAGGAAGTTGTTTCTGGCGATCAAATGCGTCCTTGCCCACCGTTTGTTGATAGCTCTTGTTTTTCTACTGGCGATGTTGTTGAGATCTATGTTCATGAAGGGTGGTGGGTTGGGATTGTGACATATGTTTATCCTGATAGCTATTATGATGTTGTTTTACAGTTAGACGGAGAACAATTCTTCATTCACTCGGATTCAATCCGTTTAAACCAGGTGTGGGAGGGGGGTAGGTGGGTTGTTGTTGTTGATTAGTTTACCCCTTCTTTTTCTGTGTTTGTTCTTTCTTTTTGGTTTTAACCCTGCAATAAATTAATGTAATGAATGATTGCTACGCTAGAAGGAGTACTCACATGTGTTGGTACATTGTATTCTTTGGTTGAGCATGGCGTTTAACTATGTACTTGTCCGCATTCTGATATCTGGTCGCTTTCATAGTACACTGCCTGTAAAATTTAAACAGGTTGTCATTTTTCTATATTTACTTAAATTAGCCTATTACATGGAATCAAAACAACAATATTAAATGACACCTCCCTTAAATAGAATGAAATAAATTATTTTAAAATGTATTTGGATTCAATATTGAAACTAAGAAAAGCTGACAGAACATTTACACGTCTGTTTCAATAATATCAAAGATTGTCCGCCTATATGACTAATAATGAGTTTTATAAAGAGTTTTGTTCGGACCTTCGCATGACAATCAAAACGGCTTACGCTTCTCCAATCTTTCATTATTTTTCGTTGTGGCCTTGTTACTTTCACAACTCTTCAGAGACCTTATTGTTGTTTATCCTTCTCCCTGCGCATTAAAATCAACTCTTGTCAGGTTCTAATTTACTAAATGCTTGCCAGGTCAGTGGTAACATGTACGCTTGTTAAGGTCGATTAATCTAAAGTACTCACGAAAGAGCAATTTAGCAAAGGAGTACAATAACCAAAATTAAGCATTAATATACGATAGTAATGGAAGTACAGTTGTCTCAGATAATTGAACTATAAAAAGTTGACATCCTTATTTTCTTAGTCATCGCTGTATAATATGGGTGGTCACAGGTCACAGAAAATATCTTTGTACATTACGTTTTTTGTTTTCCTACTATATGTCTCTTCCGTGTTGTTAACCGGCAAGCTTATCTTCAAACCCTTACGTGAGGTGACCCGCGACACAGCAACATACAGTTGACCATGGCTAAAAACAGGCTCAGGTAAATACACTCCAACCTTTTCAAATGTTTGTCCTTGACTCTTGTTAATTGTCATTGCAAAACAAACTTTGATTGGGAATTGTCGTCTCTTTATTGTAAACGGCCATGTAGTGTCAGTTGGCGTCATTTCAATCCTTGGTATGGAGACAATGGTCCCTGCGTTGCTTCCTGTTAGGACCTTTGCTTCTATAATGCGTGATCGTATCTGCGTTATTGTCAACCTTGTCCCATTACACAAACCCGAAGCTTGGTTAATATTTCTTAGAAGTATTATCGGGCAACCAATCTTCATACGTACCTCATGATTTGGCAGACCTTGGAACTTCAGTGAGTTTAAGAATTCGGTAGGGTATAAGTTCTCCATGTTCGACCCATTTGCAGTCAAAGGGCAAATTCTGTCGACACTTTTAGAGACTACTTCTTCCCCTGGGATGAGTTGCAGGATGTAATTGTTCACTTCCTCAGCATTCTCGTTTTTGGGTGCAAGTATAGCTCTTCCTTGTAAATAACCCGAATCAGTGAAGTTTTGTAATAAATCAGGGTATATTTCTTGGACAATAGAACCAATTTGGTCACCTGTTTTCTCAATTAACAGGTCTTCGGGTAAAGTGATCCATGTTTTCTCATCCTCACCCGGCTTTGCTGTTGCTGCTATTTTCCCATCTCCTATGTCGAGAACCCATTGGCTGAATTTAGCCAATTCAGCAACTTCATCTTCATTCCTTCCCCGCGTTAGTCTCATGTTCTTCTGCAGTTTGAGGACTTTACAATGAGGCCATATTTGTGACGATTTACTAATAGATGCATCAACTATGTCAACTCTGCCTTTACGGGGCACCACTGGTAGTATTTGTCGGAAATCACCTCCAAGAACAATGGCCTTTCCCCCAAAAACTTTATCTTTTGCTGTTGGGTCCTCGAGGTGCATAATATCTCTAAATGCCCTGTCGACAGCCTCAAAAGCATACCTATGAACCATCGGTGCTTCATCCCATATAATTAAACTTGTTTGTCTAATCAGATGTGCGAGTTTTACTCCTTGTTGAATTCTGCATCTTGTAGTATCAGTTAGGTTCAACGGTATAGCAAACCTTGAATGAGCCGCTCGACCAGCTATCAAGAGCAATACGGCTATACTCGATGATGCAACAGCTAGCACTACGTGGCCTTGTGATCTCAATCGAGAAATCATGGTCTTCCATAGATAAGTCTTTCCGGTGCCTCCACTCCCGTACACAAAGTAAACACCACCTTTTTTTTGTTGTGGACTGCCTCCATCACATCGTCAAAGACTGCCCTTTGTTCATCATTCAAGCCCGCTTGCATTTTATCTGCTTGCAAAAACATACTTTGTTCGTCATAGTCGCGCTCCTCCATCAGTAGTCTGTTGTTCGTCGTTTCCAATAGCAAGTAATCAGGGATCGGGAAGTCTGTGAATTGTTTTAGTGTACGGTTGTTTCGGTTTAGAATCATTTCAACCTCATGTAAAGCGTAATTTTTAATCTGTTCTTCTGTCAACATTAGATCCCCAACTCCTATTCTTCTACGTTGTCGAGGTAAGATGTCGTCCAAAAGTTTCTACCAATGAGCCCGCCACAACGCATTTGGGTTTGAAACTTCACAGAATAACAACAATGTTACAAAGAGCTCCCGTAGTTGGCGTGCCGTAGACCACGTTGCTGCCTCATTTAAAGCCGAATGCCATTCATCATCCCCGTCTAGAAGACCCAATGCTGCGCAAGCTGCTTTGAACGTTGGATGGATGACACCATCTATTGTTCTTATATCAGCATAACTGGTTGCTCCTTTTACTATATTCAGTAGAAGTCTCAGATAATATAACTCACCTGAGTTTGGTGGTGCATAGTAGATCCGACCGATTGTCATACGCTTTTCTCTCCTTTTCCAATATTTCTCTTTTTTCACCCAAACCCATTGCGTTGGGAAGTCGGCATATGTTAGGTCTCGAGCGTCCGTATTGTCTTTGTTTGTGACCATCCATTCTGTCAGGGTCGTTTTTGCTTGGCCAACTCTTTCGAGGACA
>JAUEKU010179248.1:0-10473 GCA_032274805.1 Gypsophila paniculata | reverse complement strand
AAAGAACGTACACATATCCATTCCACTAATCCATTCTAAAGTCACTCTCCTTACAAGAACGTATATATTTGATCAGTTAATCCATTTTCAGCTCAATCCATTCTAAATTCACTTTCCCTACAAAAACGTATATATCTGATTACCTAATCGGGCTAATCCATTTTAAGCCCACTTTCCTTACACGAACATATTTATATATCTGATCATTATACACCTTACAAAAAAATATTTAAATGTTAATCCATTTTAAATCAACTTTCCCAACAAAAACGTATATATGTCCATTCTAAACCCGATCCCCCACTTATCCATTCCCCCACACTTGATATTAAAACCGTCTCGTATCGTATCGTCTCCAACCCGAACCCACATTTGATCACCCTTGTTAAAAAGAAGAAAGATGAGTGGAGGAGTAGGAAAGGAGGGAAATGCACAAAGCACAGGCATGCTGTCACGAGACCAACTTCTTCATCTCTTCTCTCGCTTTGCCTCTCTCACTTCTCTCCCTCGTACTTCTCTTCTTCTCTCCTTCATTTAATTTATACTCCGTATTATTTTTAGACCGTCTCACGATAAGTTTATTTGTTTTGGGAGACCTCTCAGTAGTTTGTTTTGAAAAATAATAAGTCTCACGGGTGTGAGACGGTCACGGACCTATTGTATTGATTCTCTTTGTTTATATTTATTATTTTCTTGATATTTTTTCAATTGTATATTAATTGATTGCACAGATGTCAAGAAACGTATTGCAGATGCTGTCAATGATCAGCAGGTTTCTTTTACTATTATTATTTATTATTATCATTAATTTACGGCACTTTGACCGTGTTTTCTTCTATTTTATATGCGATTTCTTTTTATCGAAAAATATGCTTTTGTGTTACGTAGGTTGACGACAAATGCAAATATCTCATTTGTTGTTAATGATTATTTTAGAGTTTCTGAATTATTTACGGTCAGAGTTCGGAAAGTAAGTTTGACTGTAAAAAGTGAAATGAGAGGAACATATTGAGGAGGAGAGAGTACGTTTTATGTTAAGACGGAGGGTAATTAAGTAATAAGTGGCGGGGCCAAGATTTGTAGTTAAGAAATCGAGATTTTTTAGGGGCGAATTACTAATAGGATAAGGTGATCTTAAAAACCTGATCGAAAAATTTAACTAAAAATCTCGATTTTTTCACGGTTTAGTGGGGTGATTGCCTCTACTGGCCCTCTTTGTTGCACAAGGGGAAGTAATGATTTATTCTTGATTTTTTCGACGTTAATTGTTTCTGCTTATGAGTTCTTGATAATGTGGAAAAATCGGGATAAATTTTGAATTCTTTAAGTAATTGTATTGAAATTTGATTGAAAGATAAATTTAGGGATTATGTTTGGTTTTATGCAATAGAGTAAGGCGATTAGGGTATAATTGAATCGTATAATTGTTCATAACGCTCATTGCATTTCTTGTGTTATAAAGATTTGACGTGACAATTCGTCGTAGCTATTAGTGACTGAGTACATATGGACTGCTGAACTTATAGACGTCGACTGTAGAAATGAGAGTTCAAGGAGATTGTGGATTCCAAAAATAAATCAAACATATGACAAGAACATGAATCAATGATAGCAAAGTCGTGATTCCAAAATGATTGAGTGCCTTTGGTTCTTAGTGAGTAAGCATTTGGGACCTGTGATGTAACTGTGCTAAATTGCTTCTGATTATGTCTAGCGTAAAGCTAAAGCCGATACCAGCAAAAATTATTTAGTGTTTCCGAAAGATGTTAGCGGGGCATTTCATATTGGCTTGCTAAGTTGGATGATATTATTCATTGTTTCTGAAAGATGTTAGCGGGGCATTTCATACTGGCTTGCTAAGTTGGATGATACTATTGGTTTTCGGGAGTGAAAGTGTAATGTACCGCTGTGCAGGAAGCTGTTGCTGTGACGACTGCAATTCAAGAGGAAATATTCTTGGAGATGGGCATTGGTGGGTCCCTTATGTAGTATGACATATGTGCTAATGTCGTCATAATTATTTCTTGTTATGGAATAGTTTCTTGATCAATGCGGTCACTCTCAGTAGTGTGAATGTCTGAATGAGTTTTGTTCGTGTCATGCAGATCCTGGCTTTGGTATTGGCTGCCTAGGAAAAGTGAATATGGTTTACGAGAATGACCGGGACTTGATGATTCGATTTTATGAATTTGTGTCTAGGTGAGTACTTTAACTCTTCGACTTCGCAGTACAATTCTTCGATGCTTCCTTTATTCTGCAATTAGTTTGAACTTCTTCCTTTAAATTGCACAATTTTGAACTGGTTAGTATTAATTTTATTGGGACTCTTTGTCCAAATGCTCAACGGTTGTTATCCTTTTCTTTGTTGCTGTTCTTGCTGCTGTGTTTGGGATCTTAGTTTCATGACTGTCAAGAAGCTAGCTGATTATCTTTTGAGTAGAAGATGTAATTCGCTCCAACTTAAAACTCTTTTTTTTTTTTTTTTTTGGGAAATCACTCTGTGCGCATCTTGTGGTTACTGAAATCACGTGTGATACACAAACATACATAACCGTTTCTCTGATTTGGTGGGAATTGTAGGGAAGAAATGGCGTGCGATGATGCGGAGCTTGGGCCTGATGAATTTGCTAAAAAGATGGAAAACCAGCACAACCTACAAGCTCAGGTAGTGCTCAATTACTAATTCAGTGCAGACAGAATGTGACATCTAACAGGAGCCATTGTCCTTGCAGCAATTAGAGATGCTGACGTACATGCGCAAGTTCCACATTGATGATCAATCAACTATTCTTGAAAAGGTACATTATATACTTGCCTTCAGTCCCGGTTAATTTGCCGTTTGACAATTACCTAATACTTCAAATGGAGGAGAGATGTACTCTTAAGATTTTAAAGTCCACATAGGAGAGGTTTATAAGGAAAACAATTCTTTCTCAATCCCCACTTCCTTCACTCTCCCTCCAATCCTTCCTATCCCGCCCCCTTTCCTTCAAATACTGTATCCAAATATTGCCTCTTCATTCCTTCGAGGATGAAGATGATTGGCTCTCTTCAGAACCTTGAACGTGACCATGTCATGTATTCTGTTTAATGTATGTGCAGTTGCATGAGCAAATGGAGAATGCTAACTTTGACAGTTGGGCATCTATCATGCCTGTGGATCAACTTGAGAAAGTCGTCATCAGGTAAGTGACAAGGCCTAGCAAATCCGGTACTCTCTACATGATTTCTTCAATGTTACCATACACTTATTAGTCGATGATGGTTTGTATTATTGTATTACATCTAAATCATGCTCGGTTTACATATATTAAGTTTTCTTATGATGATCCCTTTTTTTTTTTTTAGAGCAATTATGTAGTAGCCAACTGAGGTTAAGCTGGTCTTCTTAGGCACTTTTTGTTTTGATGATGATCAAAGGAAATGGACCATTCATTGCCCATTAAGGGCTAAGATCTCATCTAGGTTAAGAAAAATGAACGGTCTAGAATTATGAAACATACTCAAATTCCTACTAATATGTTTCCTTTTGCCGAATGTTGCATTCCAAGTACCCTTGTGAACACCGTTCATCTCACGATGTTACTCTTCTATTTAATTCGTATATTCTACTTACATATAACCAATACCTTTGCACTCATCTAATACAAATAGTTTGGTCGTTTCAATAAAAAATACCTCAGTTCTACTTACCCTTGGCATTAGTTGTTGCCTTGATCTTTTATAGAGGGCACTAATAAGTCGTACACTCATAAGTCATACCTCATGGTGTTCAGAATACTCAATTTGTCTTGGTTTTTGTTTAGGTTATTTGTTTACTAACCTGTTCTAGGAATCGACTTGAATTTTTTTATTTTTTGTGTGTGAAAATATAATTTGATCCATAGACAAGATGAAGAATAAACAAGTCGATGCTGAGTAATGATTTTGGATAATAAGTTAGATAATTGAAACTCATTTTCAAAATTAAAAGGTAAACAAAAAACGGTAATGGAGGGGCTTGCCGCTTGCAAAATATTGAAGAAAGTTACTCTGTACATCTTACGTGATATTTTTTTTTTTAATCTTAATGTATGTATTCCACCATTTGTTTCATAGTGTCTCATATTTATTCCGTAATATTCTTCTAACTTAGCTTATATGTCAATAGTAAACGAACTACAATCACCTAAAGTTATTTTGTAGCCATAAATTCACCACAAATTCTCATTTAAGACGGGTTATCTGTCTTAACCTTAAGATGGGTCAAAAAATAGTCTACTTGCATAGATAAGACAAAAATCTTGATATTTCGTAGGCACTTTACTTTTGTCTTATTTAACCTATTTGACCCGTTATAACTTTAATACCGTCTTAAGGGAGACTTCATTACTCCGTGCTTTTCACACAACATACTCATTTAACATTTTTGTGAGGAAAAAAATTGAGTCTAATTGAGTGAATTATTTAGAGTATCTACGATAAAAAAGACTCAAGTATTTCTCTGATCATTATGAATTTTTATTTGTTAAGTAAATTGTTGTTACGTAAGTACAATTATTTTTTTACTTCCGCTCTTTCTAGTAGACAAATTAAGGTACTACGGAGTACCATTTTAAATTCAATTCATACTATAAGATGATTTTACACAAAGGTCCCTGAAAAGGTGATAATTAAAAGTAGAGCAAGGCATTTGTTAGGTCTTAGGTCCTCTATTTGTACCTTCAGTTCTTGCCAAACATTATAGGCGACCCATCCTCTTGGAAAGTAGCAGCAACATGAAGCAAGTATGGTCCATGAAACTTAACCATCTTGTCAATGGCCTCTCTAACCTCACTTTTCCATGTAATTTTCCGACCCGAAATACCACATGCTTCCGCAAACTTAACCATATCTGAACCCAAACGGTCCACATTATTATCCTTTTCTTCCCCAAGTACGCATAACTCTCTTGATCCACCTCATAAAATGGGTCCTTTGGTTGCATAACCATACCGAGGCATTGGTTATCCAAAACCATGATCTTGACTGGAATCTTCTCGGCCCGAACTATGGCCAATTCTTGAATATTCATATAAAACTGCCATCCCCATCCACGTCAACCACTATCTGTCCCGGCTGAGCCAAACATGCTCCTATGGCCGCACGGAGGCCATACCCCATTGTGCCCAACGCGCCAGAGGATATCCACTGGCGTGGGGACTTAAAATGATAATATTCTGCTACAAACATCTGATGTTGTCCTACTCCCGTGGTTATAATGGCCTTAGCTTTAGTTACTTCCTCTAGAACTTCAATAACACATTGTGGCCCGATTTTGTCGTCTCCCGCTGTTTTGTGAGTCAGAGGGCTCTTTAATTCGACTTCCTTGGTTTTGTACCAAAAGTTCGTTGATGGTTTGGAGCACGAGCTTGATGTCACCTTCAATTGCGACGTGGGGATGCTTGATCTTACCGAGCTCACGAGAATCTATGTCAACGTGCACTATCTTTGCCCGAGTTGCAAAGGCGTTGATTTTGCCAGTGACTCGATCATCAAACCGTACCCCAAAGGCCAACAGCAAATCTGAATGGTTAGCTGCATAATTAGCACAAACTCGACCATACATTCCTATCATTCCTAACCATAAAGTCCTCTTGTTCGTCACTTGGGTAAATCCCCAGTCCCATGAATGTACTCGCGATTGGTGTATGTGTGTTAATTCGACAAATCTCTTTAGTTCTTGACTAGCAGTGATACAACCACCACCTATGTATAACACAGGTTTCTTAGCTTCAATTATCATGTCAATTATTTTCTTCAACAATTCACTATCTTTGGTGATTTGAGGTGGAGAACCGGCGATTACATTATCGTACATCCTTCAGTCGAGAATTATGTTGTCCTTTTGGACATTTTCAGGTATTTCGACTAACACTGGCCCAGGTCGGCCTGTCTGAGCGACATAGAATGTTTCTTTGACAACCTGAGGAATGTTCCTCGGGTTTTCAATACTATAGCGTTGTTTGGTAACACTCTTGGTGATACTCTCATGTCCACCTCTTGAAAAGTGTTAGTTCCAATTAGATGTTGGGGGACTTGGCCAGTGATGGCCACAATTGGGACACTGTCCCCCATAGCATCGGCTAAGCCGGTGACAATGTTTGTGGCTCCTAGCCCGGATGAGGTTACGCACACGCCTGGCCTACCCGAGGCGCGTGCGTAACCTATTGCTGCGAGGAACCCGCCTTGCTCATGTCGAGGGAGGATCGTTTTTATGGCCTTCGAGCGACTTAAGGCTTGGTGGATGGACAAGGATGCCCCACCAGGGTACGCAAACGCGTGGGTCACTCCTTCACGTTCCAACGCTTCCACAAGCACCTCTGAGGCCTTGGATGGTTTGGTAATTTTGAGGGTTCTAGCGGTGATATCGTTGTCATTTATAGAATATTTCGTTTTGAGGTTACGTAAATGACAAGAATAGGAAAATGCACCATAATTAGTTGTTGAATTAAGGGTGATATATGATGAAGTAATAGAAGAAGCGTTGGAGTTGAGGAATCGAGCCATGTTTTGTTTCTGTAAGTTATCTTGGAAATATACTTCCTTCGTCCCAGTCAATACGTTACTATTACTTTTTACACAAACATTAAAGAAATGCAAGTAGATGTCTAATACAGCAATAAAATATGATTATTCAATCCACTTGCAAATCACTTTTCACATACACAAGTTTACTAAAAATGAAAATAGTAACGTATTCATTGATACATCCCAAAAAGGAAATAGTAACATATTGATCGGGACGGAGGGAATATTAACTTTTTTTTATTCAAACGCCTCAACGGAGCTACATCGGCACGAAGTTTGGTCGTCGACGGAGGTTGCCGGAGAGTGAGTTGTACCGTCGGTGGCGCCCACAAAAAGCCTTTTGATTTTCGTCAATCCCATTGTTCTGTCAATCAATAAGGACATCCTACATTCTACTCGCTACTGAACGTTGTTTGCCAATTTTTCGGAACATAACATGTTCATTAGTGCAGACCTTACCTTAATCTCTGCAAGTAAGAAAGCACAAACACAAACAACAACAACAACAACAATAACAACAAAGCTACATATCTTGCAGGAATCAAAATAGCTGTGAAATTTCCGTCGGTTAGCATCTCTACAAGTTAGAAAATGCTAAAGACAGTGCCGAAGATAATAGTTTTAAGAAATGCTGATGGCACTCTCTTGTGTCAGCATCTTAATAGTTTTATTGTGACTGATCCTCCTTCTTTGTGCCACTGATCTTTTAGTTTTATGCGACTGATCCTCCTTTTTTGTGCCACTGATCTTTTAGTTTTATGTGACTGATCCTTTATGTGACTGATCCTCCTTCTTTGTGTCACTAATCTTTTAGTTTTATGTGACTGATCTTACTTCTTTGTGCCACTGATATTTAATTTTATGTGACTGATCCTCCTTCTTTGTGCCACTGATCTTTTAGTTTTATGTGACCGATCATCCTTCTTTGTGCCACTGATCTTTATGTGATTGATCATTTTTCTTTGTACCACTGATTTTTTTTTGTTTTATGTGACTGATCCTCCTTTTTTATGTGACTGATCCTCCTTTCTTGTGCCACTGATGTTTTAGTTTTATGTGACCGATTAATGTGTGAATACTGTTTCTTTTATCTTCACTTGGAAGCAAAGATTAATGATGGTAGTCATTCAATGTGTGAATACTTGGAGGCGGTTGCTGATTTCAATGCTGCTAAAAAGCTGTCAACATTCTCTTCAATTTCTGCTCCGACTCAGCGGTTGCTGATTTCAATGCTCTCAAATGAAGTATTTATCCAGGAATATATGGAGGCTAAAGAAATGAAGCTTAAGAAAATGCATGATTTTTTTGTTGTGGGCTTGGAGCAGCTCAAGATACCGTGTGCCAAGAGTGATGCCGGGTTGTTCTGTTGGGTCAATATGAGTGCGCTGATCAAGCCGTATAATGAGGAAGGAGAGATGGATCTGTGGAGTAAATTGTTGAAGGTTGGTAAGTTGTTTTTAATTCCTGGGTCAGTGTTTAATTGTATCGAACCTGGGTGGTTCAGGTGTTGTTTTAGTACATTAACTGAACAAGATATTCCTCTGGTTATGAAGAGGATTCAGAAAGTTTGTGGCATCTCAGACCCTTAGACGGCAAGTTTAGCAGTCGAGTAGTGCTGTATGAGACTGTCTTATTGTATGATACGTCAATATGTTATAAATGTCTTTAATGGAATATGTAAATATTCTAGTTTAATGAACCTTCTTAATTGTATTGAATAAATGTGACCATAGGTCTTCTCGTTCTGAGGTATTTAATCAGTGCTCATTGTTGTAATGGAACTCAAGGGATTATCATCTTTTATGGTATCGAGCCTTCCCTAAATCCTCTCAAATTTTCTTCATCTCCCTCGGTGTCTCTTCTTCAAATGGCCCCCACCGACAAAACATTTCACCTCGCCTTTGGCGTCACTTCTATCAAAAATCATGTCGCTCTTGTCCTCGACTTCGAGAACGTTCAGTACGACGTTTGGGCTGAACTTTTTCTTAATACCGCTAAAGCATTCGAGGTAAACAACCTCTTGGTTGACCCCGCACCGGAAGAGCCCGCCGCTGCCGAAGTTGAACCCGCCCTATTGGCCCGACTCGACGCCATCGTCAAACAGTGGCTCTATGCCCCCATCTCTAATGATCTCCTTCAGACGGTTGTCGAGAGCGGCTCCACTGCTAAACAAACATGGAAACGCATCCATGATTTATTCAACGACAATAAACACTCCCGTGCCGTGCTCTTGGAACAACAATTCTCCGGCACCCACATGGATCAGTACCCCACCGTCTCTGCGTACTGCCAGGCCCTAAAACGGCTCGCTGATCAACTCAAAAATGTTGGTGCACCCATCTTCGATGACCGTCTCGTCCTCCATATGGTCACGAACCTCTCACCGAGATACAATAGTATCGCCACTTTGATTCAACAAAGCGATCCATTACCCACGTTTTTCAAGGCCCGATCTGATATGCAAATGGCAAGCAGAAATAAGGAGTCAAGCATCTGTCATCTTAGTCCAGCTCGGGCTACAATAATTCTACCATTTCCTAATTTAGCTTAGTAGTTAGTTTATTTAATTGGTAATAAAAGACTTTCCTTTAGGTGGAGGTCATAGTAGTTTTCCATATTTGTGTTAGTTTTCTGTATTTATGTTTTTCCTAAACTCATTAGGAGCTTAGTTTAGGTAATTAGAGAATAAGGCAATTGTGCCATATTATTAGGAATGAGTAGTATAAATAGGAGGGAGTTGTAATTGTTTTAATCATTGAATTTTGAGAATTAATAAACAAGTTTTTCGTTACGTTTCGAATCAACGTGTTCCGTTTTTATTCCATTACTCAAATAGACGATTTATTTGAGTAAATATCCTACGTTTGCACGTACAAATTGGGTCGTACCTAGTACGTTCGAATTAGTCGTGCTTGTCAAGTCGTACCTAGTACGTTTTGGCTTCCGCATACGCAATTTTCTGATAACTTTCGTATCAGTTCTTTGGAGTCTGCAGCCTCGACTAGCCGAGACTATCGCTATAGAAGTATTGAAATTTTGGCCTCGGTTGTAGTTTCAATTACGACAATTTTATTCTGACTAGTGTGTCATGATTCAAATCATTCGACGATACAAGTTTGTCGATCTCAACTAGAACAAGGTTGAATTTTTGAGGTTCGATCAAGACTAGTTATCGTCTTATCGAGATACAGAGAATAAAATAGTTACATGAACTTCTTGTAAATCAAATACTCTCATACAACATATGAATGTGAAAGTATATGATCAAAGTGTCGCCTTAGAGGGCGCGTATATACAAAATGAAAATTTTCAAAGAAACAAAGAAAGCGTAAATTATACAATTTCATCTAAATTCTCATGGGCTCCTAGAACCATAAAAAATCCCAATTTCAAGACATGATCACATTGAAAAGGAAAACAAAGGTTTGCAAATGTCCAAAGCAATGCGCAAAAACCATTATACCACCTGTGGTATATGAGTATTGTACAACCACTACCCATTTTATTGAGCAAATGGGTAGAGTTTCTGAGTTTGTAAAAGTTTATGACCTAAATTGTAAATTTTCGAGTTAACATTGCAACTAGAAAACTTTATTTAAAAACTCAACAACTTCACAAGAAAGCTTAAAAACTTTACAAAAAAACTCAAAAAATCATAAATCAAGTTGTATTAACACGGGTGGTATAATCTACCAATTGAAAGCAATGACAACAATGCAACATTAAGTAAACACCTACCAATTATCTTGGTTTGGGGGGTAAGTCTTGGGTGATAGACTTGGTAGAAAATTGAGTAATCTCACTTTGTTGCCTGCTGCTGTAATCGATTGGCATGTTGAATTGAGGAAAGGACATCGCTGGTGCTGCTGGTATCGGAAGATCAACAGAGCCGGTAAGCATGAAAACAACTAACGCCATTGTCGG
>JAUEKU010179237.1:0-10473 GCA_032274805.1 Gypsophila paniculata | reverse complement strand
GGGATACAGTGATCTATTTTCCCTTCTACAAGATAAATTAAAATATTTCTAATATATACGGAGTAGAAGATTTGTAAAGAGTTTGTCCCTCACTTTTCCTTCAAGCCATTGCTCCCCCTCTTCGCCTTCCCCTCGCGTTCCTCCTTAGCTTGTATACAAAAAAGCGTAACAGCTAGTTTGCATGTAGTATGAGTGTATCTATTATGACTCGGTCTTGCTTGGATTTTGTTTAGGTCTAGGGATATCGGTCCTTTATCTTAGAGTTCTGGAATATACATTTGTTAAATAACAAAGGATGAATTTGTTTTCTTCCGTGCGTTGGAGCTTTTTCTTAATTCTTAAGAAAATTCTATGACGGTGGGATCTGGTAGCTAGGGATTTCATAGAGCTACAAACTTACAATTCAGTCAGAGAGTCATCCATGGCAGTATATTTTTTCCGTTAACGTAGCTGTGGTGTTGTTTCGCAGAGCAAATATCTGATTATATCATTAGGACGTATGATGTAAGTTAGTTCAGAACTTGGGTGAGTTGAGCTGTTAAGGCCAGGACTCCACCCTCACTTTGGGAATTTACAAATTACAATATCGATTCGGTAAGTCCACTGATCTTTTTTTCTGGTTCACGAGTAAATCTGCTCAAAGTTCACTACTACTGCAACAACATTGCCGTAATACCTCAAAACTTTTCATGCCTATGGGCTATGGCAGATTAAGGTGGTGTCGGTGTAAGCAACTTCACCGCTGTGTTTCTAACTAAAAGAGATTGCTTTAGGATGATTATAAAACATGCTCATAAAACTGTCACTTCGCAATATAAAAAGAGCGCACATTTTGTTATGGCGTTTATGTGTAACTAAGTTCATTGAAAGATGAAAAGCTTGAACTCATTGATTTTTTTTTTTATCCAGTTTTCGGCATTTGGGATATCTAGAATTGCAGCTTGATAATTAAATGGCTTGGGCTTACTTCGATCCTGAGTATGAGAACTTGAGTGTCAAAATAAACCCTCCCAGGTTCGTCCCCATCTATGCCTTCTTCTGAAACTCTTTTGAGATGCATCATATTTTGACGGTCTCAAACTGGTAATGGATTTCAGGGTTTCCGTGGATAACTCCAGTTGCAGCGACTGCACCCTAGTTAAGGTAACGTATACATGTCAATGTCTCATACTTTAGTTTGATACCCATTCTTGTTCATCGTCATACATCAACAAAATGAAAAACAAGTCAGAGAATCCACTGATAATCGACTAACACATAGTCGTTTTATGATGTTGTGTCTCGATTTCAGCTTTTGTTCACTCTGTTGTTTCCTTTAAATGAAAATCTTTAATTTGGCATCATTCATGCTATAGGATGGTTAAATCTGGAGGAGGTTCAAATTGATAATTAGCGCTGTTTCAGCGTTGTAGTGCAGATTGGAGATATAGAGCTTCTAATTTGAGTAGAAAATCTTTCAACGGTCCAAATGTATATTCAGACAGTCCGACTAGAACATGTAGTTAAGTTATAAGTATGCAAAGTCGGTCATACCATGAAAGATGCCTTCTAGTTGATTACTTTAAACTTGTGACAAACAGGGAAGGATTGTATGTAACCTCTAGGAAGTTGGCTTGTCCGTTGCTAAATAAATGTCTTATGTTTGTCAGACACTGCTTTCTGTGGGATACTAGTTCTATACAATGATTATCGCTTTTATACAGGTGGACAGTATGAACAAACCAGGAATACTGCTGGAAGTAGTGCAAATTTTAACAGACCTTGATCTCACCATCACTAAAGCTTACATTTCCTCCGACGGTGGATGGTTCATGGATGGTATTGCCCTATCACTGTTGAAATATTAAGTGACATTGCGTGTTTTGTCTTGCGACATAACTGATACGATTTTTTGTTTTTGTGTGTGAAACAGTTTTCCATGTGACTGATCAGTATGGAAGGAAAATAACGGACCCAGAGACCATAAATTGTATCGAAAAGGTATGCGAGTTCTTCAATCATCTTTGTCCTCACTTTATTTAATTTATCCCTTCGAGTTTACTCCTTGTCTGGATGGAAGGATTCGGGGGTAAAGAGAGGGAATATGTTCATTTGTTTTTTATAGTAAGTCGGGTTGGATGAAGCTTAATCAATCCTTCCAGTATGGGAAACATTTGAAAGGGAAACACCATTGCTCCATTCCTTGTCTCTTCCCGTCCCCTCCTTCCGTTCCCTCCAAAACTAAGTGCTGAACTGCTATTTACTGTCAAGTCTGTCAACGTATGGAAGTAGTCATCTTATTGGATTTCAATCATCATTGCATTTTCACATTCCTCTATCTTAGAGGAATCGACTTCTCTAGAAAGCAGCATTAGTGATATAATCAAAATTTCTGCCCTTCATTTTACAATAGGCTTTGGGGCCCAAGGGTCAAGCGGCAGATTGGATAAAGAGTTGTCCGGGAAAAAGAGTAGGGCTTCACTCTGTAGGTGATCACACTGCAGTAGAGCTGATTGGCCGTGACCGCCCTGGTCTGTTGTCGGAGATCTTTGCTGTTCTTGCGGATCTGCATTTCAACATAACAGCAGCTGAAGTTTGGACTCACAATAGACGAATAGCTTGCGTTCTGTATGTCAATGATGATACCACCTATCGCGCTGTAGATGACCCAAGTAGGTTATCGTTCATGGAAGAGCAGCTGAAAAACATTCTTGGTGGTACCGAAGATGAGGAGAATGTGCCTCGCACTAGTTTCTCAGTTGGAGTTACTCACATGGATCGACGTCTTCATCAGATGTTTTTTGCTGACAAGGATTATGAAGAAGTTGGAGGCAAAAATGATAAGGATTGTCCTGCCATTTCCAAACCTATAATTTTTGTTGATCGTTGCGAGGAAAAGGGATACTCAGTTGTGACAGTCAAGTGCAAGGATCGACCTAAGCTTATGTTTGACATCGTCTGCACTTTGACGGACATGCAATACGTTGTTTTCCATGCAACCATCACTTCTGATGGACCTAATGCTTCTCAGGTATGAAAACGATGTCTATTTTCAAGTCATCTGTGCAGTAATCCATAGAAGTATTTGTGCTGAACTGCTGATTTCCTTGTGTTCATATCGATATTCTTCGATTGTAGTATCGGACCATGTAGAGTACATTCGTTAACCACTAATAAGCTTTCAGAAAGTGGACATATTAGCTTGAAACGAGGGTAAGTTCTCATAAGGTGAGGAAAACAATCAGCGCATCACCCAGACTGTGTTTATATGAAGCTGTGCTTTGCTGTTATTCAAAGTCGAAAATTAGATATTCCCCATCTCCCTCCATTCCAAATTTATTTCCTCATTTCACTTTGGTGGTCAACTGATGTCGTCAGCATCTATCATTTTATCTCCAAATATATTTTTTGTTTATCACAACTGTTTCATATTGTTTCTACGAAGTTATTAACTACTACATATTGCATAGTCATTCGATCTGGTTTGACCGCAAAAGTAAAATGAGGACGATAAATCTGGTGTGAAGAGAGCACATTTTTGTCGGATTCTTCAGAATATTAACAGATACTTCTGCTGTATTATCCAGGATATGCAAGATGCACTTTGTCCAACTAAGGATTCTGTTTCTTAATTATAATGATGGTTGGAAATTATTTCTTCCCCCCTTGATCTCGTTTAGGTCGGATAAATTGTTATCCGTTCTTGCCTAGTGCACAAACGAAAAAAGAAAATGTCCTCTCACTTCCAATTTCCATTAACTAATTCATTGCATAATGCACGACAATTTGCTTCGCTTATCCTTGGCCCCATAAAATTCATGGTACCTCAGAAATCGTTGTGCTCTCAACATTAGATTTGTTCATATAAATTTGTACAGGAGTACTTCATTCGGCATATGGATGGCTGTACGGTTGGCATGGAAGGAGAGAAAGACAGGGTCATCAAATGCCTTGAAGCCGCTGTTCACCGAAGAGTAAGCGAGGTAACTAACACAAATAGAAGCATTTACCTTCTGTCTCAGTTTGTGCTCCTTTTCAATTCAAACTATGTTGTCACACTCGTCAGTGAAATGCATTTCAGACGCACTAAATTGTGATTACAATGCCTAAATAGAAAGTTCTCGGTATCTGAAAATTGTATGTTTCCTGAGAAAGTTCTACCTGTTCTCATCAGATTAATGACATGCTTGTGTTATACTTGTGATCCAATTTAGGGTCTAAGCCTGGAGCTTTGTGCAAAGGATCGGGTAGGATTACTGTCCGAAGTGACAAGAATTCTTCGAGAGAACGGACTGTCAGTAATACGGGCTGGTGTTTCCACCGTGGGAGAAAAGGCAAGGAATGTGTTCTACATCACAGACGCCTCTGGAAATCCTGTAGACGTCAAGACCATTGAAGCACTCCGGAAAGAGATAGGGCGTACAATGATGCTCAACGTTAAGAAAGCCCCATCAAGCAAGACGACATCCCATGAATCGAGCGGATGGGCTAAAACCAGCTTCTTCTTTGGCAGTCTACTGGAGAAGTTCTTGCCTTAGGATTTAGGCCAGTGTACTGTGTACCATTTGAGGTGACATTTCGGTGTATAGACTAATAAAGGCACCACCTGAAAAAATGTATCAAGTGAAATGGGATATTTGCACAACATTGGGTGCTGTAAATGGAAAGGTAACGGATCCGATTATGCGGGCACAAAAGTCCCTAGATGCGTAACATGAATGTATCGACTTACCTCGACTCTTTATGATTTTTTTTTTTTTTTTCTTTTTTGGGCAACAATACAGAAACTGTCTTACAGGTTTCTAGCTTCAACTGCTAACTTATGAGATATCTTATTAAGATATCTCGGGATATAACTAATTTCACAACAATGAAAGTAAGGTAACAAATGAAGGATATCTGCGATGATGCTGTCTGCTTCATGTGATTTTGTAATAATGCCAGTAATTTGCAGTACTGCAATTTGGTAGTCTGAGTTGATCAGGATGTGGCGGATATTCCTTTCTATAGCCCACGAAACCGTTGCCTTGATTGCTTGTACTTCCGCTTGTAAGGAAGATTGACAATAACCAGTGTTGTTGCATCTGACAACACTTCCTATTTCGGAGTAGTAAGCCGCCCATCCAAAGCCCGCTTTCTGGTTTCTAATCCATGCCGCATCACACTTGATTATGACCGTTGAGCACCTATCTGGATTACCTATAAGACAAATTGGCTTAAAATATCTGACCATTTCAATTTTCGACTCCGTATCATCAGTCTTATCAGTATGACTTTTAGCATTTTGGATCCCGTTCCAGACTGTGTTGATCAAGTCCTTATACATGTTCATACTCCGTTCCACACAAATTTTGTTGGATCTGTAGAAGACATCATTCCTATTGCACCAAATTATCCATAAAAATCCCAGAAACATGATTGTGCTTTCGGTCGTGTCATTATTTTTCTGTAAGAAGCTAATCCAATTGATAATCCATTTCTTGATTGAAATATTATTCCTGCTCTCGCAATGAATTCCTAGCGGATTACAAGACCACAATCTTGATGAAAAAGAACATTCCCTGAATAGATGATCAGTCGTCTCTATTTTTCCCTCCTCCCCGCAAATAAAACACATATGGGTATCCCTCATGTTCCTCGTCTTGAATTCCGCTTGAACTAGTAGCGTCAGTCATGATCCTCCATATGAGAATTTTCCATTTCTGTGGTCCAGGTAGATGCCAGAGATTTTCCTTTATAAATTTTTTTAACTCATCCGCTACTCTTTCCTTGTCCTTTCTTGTACCATTGACCTCCAAGAAACGCGGTCAAATGCTAACCCATACCCACTTTTGATATCATACATACCTGACTTCGTGAGTGGCCAGAACCATTGATCTTTACAAGTTCAATCAGGAATTGGGATTGCCCTAATCTTATCAAGCCAACAATCTTCCATAATTTCCTTTATGAAGTCCAAATTCCACCTATTACTTCGATCAATAAGGTCGACCACTTTATCTCCTCTTGCCATGCACACGGATTCCCTCCCCCCCTACTCTTCCGTTGTTTTCTCTTTTTTTAGGACATTCTCCATCAACCCATCTGTGGTCCCACGTATTAAGAATTGACGGTTTACCCAATTTCCAGGATATTTTTTTCCCAATTAGAGAGAAACCCCAGAGAATTCCTCTCCATCCCCACGATGGATTTGGGCCTTTGGAGTTGGGCAAGTAGTCTTCTGAACTATTCACAGGGAAGTATTTTACCCGAAATAGTTTACTGATCAAGGATTCAGGTTCTTTCATAATTTTCCACGTCGTTTTCCCCAAAAGAGCTTGATTAAGACACGTAATATTACGTATACCAAGACCACCTTTAGATTTAGGTAGGCTGAGAAACTTCTTACTACACCAGTGAATAGATCTATTTCCTTTTGTTCCTGCCCACCAAAACAGTGCCAGGATGTCATTTATTTTCCTGGACATACTTACCGAAATTTTGAAAACCGATAGAATGTAATTAGAGAGGGAGGACAAGACCGAAGAAATTAGAGTCAATCTTCCGGCTGGTGATAGGAGAATCCCGTTCCAAGAACTGACCCTTTTTTTACTTGTTCAATGAGGTTTGCAAAGATCTCGTTTTTAGACCCCTCTAGTTCTGTTGGTGCGCCTAGATAAGTTCCCAGATTATCTGTCTGATGGACATTTGACCATCCTAGGACGGCTTCAACAAGGCTTGGTGAAGCATTCGGGCTAAATAATATTGCTGACTTTTCGTGATTAATAACTTGTCCCGACACCTTACAAAAGTCTCTAATGATAGAGAACAAGTTTTGGCAGACTGCTTCATTTCCTTCCGAGAAGAAGATGGAATCGTCAGCAAAGAAAAGATGGGATATTGGTGGTGCTCTCCTGCTAATCTTAATTCCCCTGACCCTATCAAAATCTTGTGCATGACAGAGATTACGTGACAACACCTCCATACAGATAACAAACAAGTACGGAGACAGAGGGTCTCCTTGACGTAACCCACATTGTGGCCTAAACTTTTCTTGCGGAACACCGTTTATCAGAACTTCATATGTGACCGTACATATACACTTTATAATAAGATTTACAAACTTCTTCGGGAACCCTAATCGCTTCAGTGTTATCCTTAAAAACCTTCAGTTGACTCTATCATAAGCTTTACTTATATCCGCCTTAAAGGCGAACTTAGATTTTTTTTCCCTTTTTTTGTTTGTTGATGTGATGAATTATTTCATGGGTGATGAGGACACTGTCTTGGATGTTCCGGCCTGGTATAAAGGCATTTTGGCAGGGTCCAATAATCCTCCCTAGTATACATTTGATCCTATTAGCTATACATTTTGTCACTATCTTCATGACGACAGTACACAGACTGAGTAGTCGATAATTCTCGGCTCGTTCAGGATTGCTGATTTTAGGAATCAATGTAAAGAACGTTCTATTAATGTTTGGGGATACTCCCAGTGTTGAGGACGGAAAGCACTAGTTCTGTTATATCTTTTTTAATAAAAACCCAACATTTATGATAGAAGATAGCAGGAATACCATCAGGTCCTGGTGATTTCAAGGCTCCCATCTGAAAAATTGCTTTGCGGACCTCTTGTGCTGTAAAATCTCTATCCAATCTCGTAGCTTCCCTTTCATTTATCTCCTTTGTAATAGCTTAAAAAATATAACTCTCCTCAACATAATTATCGTCATCTTCCTCCCTTACATTCGTTGACTCAAAAATTATTTTAAAATACCCAGTAAAAACATCCCCAACTATTTCTTTTTCAAATACCCATGCTCCATCCTTGTCTCGTACACATTGTATGGAGTTATTTCCGGAGCGTCCTTTGACCCAGTTGAAGAAAAATCTAGTGCAAGTATCACCATCCACTGCCCACTTAGTCTTTGCTCTCTTTTTCCAATATCGAGCTGTAGCTTCGGCAAATTCCACCAATCTTCCATGGATGATTTCATACTCCTTGACAATACCCTCTTCATAAGACTCCCTTAATGTTTTTTCTAGCATCCCGTCAAAATCATCCCAATCTTTTGCCCATGCCTTTTTTTTGTTTAACGCCCAATCTAGCATTAGGCCCCTCACAACACCCAATTTTTTTAAGACAAACATAAGACTTTGACCCCTTGAAAACACGATTCCAATTTTCTTTTATCATAGAAAGACAATTATTATTTTCCAAACACCATGCCTCCATTTTGTATGGCCTCCTATTTTTACTGCAGTTTTGCCGAAAATTGATCTCCACCGGACCATGATCGGATAACTGGATCGGATAATGTTTGACTCCTACATCCGCATAAGTAGTAAACCAATCGTAGGATGCATAAGCCTTGTCTAGTCGCTCATATATTCGGTCTTCACCTTGTTGTTTATTGCACCATGTATAAGTGGGACCTTTAAAAGGAACGTCGATCAACGCTAACCGAGATTTCCATGCATTAAACCACTGTGCCCCTTCTATAATTGTTGACTTTACACCCAACTTGTCCTCCTTATAATCCACCTGGTTAATGTCCCCAAAAATCAGGAAAGGTTTATGAAAACTGTTTAAAACAGCTCCCACCTCTTCCCACATCGCCTTTCTCTTCGCTACTTTTGGCTCTCCGTAAACTAGGCAAAGGTACCAAGTAGCAATATTACATTCCTTATGTTCCATGATAATAAAGTTCTTACAACTAATAATGCATTTTAAATTAAAACTAGATTTCCAAGTCATAAAAAGACCACCGCTTCTGCCTTCTGCATCGACACTACAAAAATTATGGAAACCTAGAGAATTAAAAAGACTAGCTATATAGTTGACATTACATTTAGTCTCTTGCAAAAACCAAAAGTCATAATTAATACTACGATGAAGCGCTCTTATCTTCGGAATTATAGGGGAGAGCGGATCCGAGAGACCCCTACAATTCCATGAGATACCAATCATGAAAGGATAGGGAATTGATCCAGGTCAATTCCCGCAACCCCTTCCGCATCAGTAAACCTCAAAGCTTTCACGTAACAACCTGCCTCCATCCTTGAACTGTCCGCAAACTCAATCAAAACATCAGCCTGAACATACTTTGCAGCCCCTGAACTTGAGCCCCTGAAATCCCTTGGTTGATCAGCTCCTCTGCACCATCTTTTCCACGCGCTGTTTTGAGCTTCTAGGCTATTAACCTCCACCTCTTCTTCATCAAAGCAATTTTCGAGTGTCGGTTCTGAAGCCGCTTTCCTCTTACCACATATCCTGTTTTTGAATCTACTCATGCCACAAACTCGTCTCCATTGATCTTTGTAATTTATGCTCCTATTTCCCAGTGCACTTTCAGAAACCGTCTCACTGCAGCCTAGATAGTCCTTCAAAAGATGAGCCGATAGTATAGTCCAGTTATCTTGCTGCAAATCCACCTGGGGAGGACGTTGTTCTTGTTGATCTTGTCCTTGTCCCGCACCGATAGCTTGTTCCTCCAATAAGATCGAGATACGATGAATTTCTCGCTCCACTTCATGTTCAAATGCCTGGTTGGAGGGCGTAAGTGATTCATCACTGCTACTACCATCCGTCAGATACCCCACTTCTACAATGCTTACCGCGTCAGACGAATCCTAGCCAACGAAGTTCCATTATGGTGTTGAATCCCTACTAGAGTCATTCATACCCACCCATGGCTCCCATTCATTGTCGTCACCTTCATTCCCCAAGTTCTGTCCTTCCTGGCCCCAACCTTCAGCTTGCAACCCAGCCCATCCTTCGACGTTGTTATTTAGATTTTCGGGAATATATCCTCTCATTTGAAACACCTGGTTATAACCCCTCTGTTCATCTTCCAGAAAGGCTAAATCATTGTCATATCTCACTCTCCTCTCAATTGAATCTCGAATTGTGCGATCAAAATCAATTTCTGCAATATTACCTTCATGCTCGAGGAACATTAGGTAAGGGTCTAGGGCAATTCTTTGAGGTGGTGTCTCCGGGATGTTGATATTTGTTGGTCCCAGACCCACAAAATTATTGTTGGCGATGTCTATGTCGTTCATTAGAGTCGACCTTCCCTGTTCCCCAACTATTCTTAAGTCGCCAAGGGGTTCAAAACCTCTATGTTCTTCCCCCACACCATCAATCTCCATACCCACTCTATCATCATAACCGGCATCAACATTCTCTCCTACAACCCTCATGTTCAAATTGTTATTATTATTATCAGGAAGATCATCATTGTTGTTATTGTTATTATTTATATTATCATTGTTGTTTATAAGGATAATATTATTTTTATTACTAATGTTATCTTCAAAGTTATTATTATTATTATTTTGTTCGACGATATTAAGGTTATTATTATTATTATTATAGTTATTGTTTTCATTATTGTTGGTATTATTATTATTAATATTATTATTATTTACGTCATTGTTGTTGTTGTTGTTGTTGTTGTTATTATTATTATTATTATTATTATTATTATTATTATTATTATTATTATTATT